>MU741303.1:43211-78086 GCA_026770625.1 Nicotiana glauca
CAATTAGGGAACGATGCCCTTGCTACGAGTATCCGACTCCAAATGGCCCAAATCTATTCAATTCAATTTCATATTGTAAATAATATTGCAATTAACTGATTCCACTAATAAAATCAAAACTAGGGCGCAAAAATAGGTAAAATGACCAAAATGCCCCTCCAGCCAACGTCTCGGAATCGAATAATTTTTACATTTTCAGAACCCTCGTACTCTCACGAGTCTAACCATATAAAAATCTCCCAAATCGGAGGTCAAATGCCCCCTCAAATCCTCACAATTAGGTCTAAGAACTTTACCCCAAGTTTCATTCAAAAATCTGAAATTAAAGTTGAATTTGAGGTTAGATTAGTGAGTATTAATCATAAGAGAGTAAAGAATCGTTACCCAATCGTTGTCTCTGAAAATCCCTCGAAAAATCTCCCAAAACCGAGCTCTAGAAGTCAAAATATTGTAAAAATGGTGAACCCTCGAAATGGGATTTTTAATCTGTCTGGCAGGTATATAGACCATCGCGAATGCGGACACTATCACGCGTTCGCGAAGAAGAAAATTATGGAGGGGTCAAAATTGACCTACGCGATCACGAAGGGAGGGACGCGAACGCGATGAGGAATTAGGCGAAGCCACGCGAACGCAGCAAAGGAATGCGAACGCGAAGAAGGGATTGGACACCCTCCAGAAATGCACTACGCGAACGCGTATATGGGGACGCGAACGCGATGTGAAGGAAATTAATGCACCACGAACGCGATGCCTTCTACGCGAATGCGTAGAAGGATATCAGACCTGCAATTTTCTGCTATGAATTTTAACTTCAAATTGCTCCGTTGAGCATCCGAAACACACCCGAGGCCCCCGGGACCTCAACCAAACCTACATACATATCCCATAACATCATTCAAACTTGCTCAAATCCTTAAACCACCTAAAACAATGCCGGAAACATGAATTAATCAAAGATTCAAACCTATGAACTTCAAATTCTAACCAAACACACTTTCGATCAAAAACCTATCCAAACCTTGTCCGAATGACCTGAAATTTTACACACACATCCAAAATGACATGACGAAGCTACAGCAACTTCCAGAATCCCAAACCGACCCTCGAATTAAAAATTCACTATCGGACAAGAATTTCAAAAATTCAAACTTCGGCAATTCAAGCCTAAATGAGCTACGGACCTCCAAATGACATTCCGAACACGCTCCCGACCCCGAAATCACCTAACGGAGCTAACGGAACTATCAGATTTCCATTCCAAGGTCGTTTTCACACTGCTCCGAATACAGACCATTTTTCAACTCTTAAGCTCTCATTTCAGGACTAAGTGTCCCAAAACACTCCAAATCCTAATACCGAACGTCCTGGCAAACCAAAATAGCATAAATGAACTTAGGGAAAACAGTAAATGGGGAATCGAGGCATAAATTCCAAAAACGACCGGCCGGGTCGTTACATCCTCCTACACTTAAACATTGGATCGTCCTCGAACGAGCATAGAAAACATACCTGATGTAGCAAAAAGGTAAGGGTACTGGCTATGCATATCCCGCTCGGTCTCCCAAGTCGCCTCCTCAGCCGGCTGACCCCGCCACTGGACCTTCACTGAAGCGATGTTCTTTGACCTCAACTTTCTGATCTGCCTATCCAAAATGGCCACTGGCTACTCAACATAAGATAGATCCTTGTCCAGCTGAACTGAACTGAAATCCAACACGTGCGAAGGGTCACCATGATATCTCCGGAGCATCAAAACATGAAATACCGGATGAACCTCGGCTAGGCTGGGAGGTAAGGAAATCTCATAAACAACCTCCCCAACTCGCCTCAATATCTCAAAAGGCCCAATAAATCTCGGACTCAGCTTCCCTTTCTTTCCAAACCTCATGACGCCTTTCATAGGCGAGACCCGAAGTAAAACCCGCTCACCAACCATATATGCCACATCACGAACCTTCTTGTCCTCATAACTCTTCTGTCTGGACTAGGCTGCACGGAGTCTCTCCTGAATTACTTTAGCCTTCTCCATTGCATCATGAACAATCTCTGTACCCAATAACCTGGCCTCACCTTGCTCGAACCAACCCATTGGAGATCTACATCTCCTACCATATAAGGCCTCATATGGTGCCATATGAATGCTGGACTGATAGCTGTTGTTATAAGCAAACTCCGCCAGTGGCAAGAAGTGATCCCATGACCCTCCAAACTCAATCACGCACGCATGGAGCATATCCTCCAAAATCTAAATCGTGCGTTCGGACTATCCATCCGTTTGGGGGTGAAATGCCGTGCTCAGCTCCACTCGAGTGCCCAACTCCTACAGCACGGCTCTCCAGAACCGTGATGTAAACTGAGTGCCTCTGTCTGAAATGATAGAAACTGGAATACCATGCAACCGGATGATCTCCCTGATATAGATCTCCGCCAACCGCTCCGATGAATAAGTGGTGCACACAGGTATTAAATGAGCGGATTTGGTCAGCCGATCCACAATGACCCAAATAGAATCAAACTTCCTCACGGTCCGCGAAAGTCCAGATACGAAGTCCATGGTGATACGCTCCCACTTCCACTCTGGGATCTCAATCTGCTATAGCAAACCACCCGGACGCTGGTGCTCATACTTCACCTGCTGGCAGTTGAGGCATCTAGACACGTAGTCAACTATATCCTTCTTCATCCGCCTCCACCAGTAGTGCTGCCTCAAGTCCTGATACATCTTCGCGGCACCCGGATGGATGGAATACCGCGAGCTATGGGCCTCAGCTAGAATCAGCTCTCGAAGATCATCTACATTGGGCACACAAATCCGGCCCTACATCCTCAACATTCCATCATACCCGATGGTAACATCTCGGGTATCACCTCGCCGAACTCTGTCTTGAAGGACAAGAAAATAAGGGTCATCAAACTGCCGCTCCCTGATGCGATCAAATAGGGAAGACCGAGAAACCACACAAGCTAGAACCCGACTGGGCTCTTAAAGGTCCAATCTCACGAACTGCCTGGCTAAAGCCTGAACATCTATCGCCATAGGTCTCTCTGAGGCTGGTAGATATGCCAAACTCCCCAAACTCTCCGCCCGGCGACTCAAGGCATCGGCGACCACATTGGCCTTGCCCGGGTGATAAAGAATGGTAATATCATAATCCTTTAACAACTCTAACCATCTCCTCTGACGCATATTCAGGTCCTTCTGCTTAAGCAAGTGCTGCAAACTCCGATGGTCAGTGTAGATCTCACAAGGCACTCCATACAAATAATGACGCCAGATCTTCAAGGCATGAACAATGGCAGCTAACTCAAGATCGTGGACAGGGTAGTTCTTTTCATGCACCTTCAACTGTCGGGACGCGTAGGCAATCACCCTACCATCCTGCATCAATACCGCTCCAAGTCCAACCCGTGAGGCATCACAATACACTGTATAAGACCCCGAACCGGTAGGCAACATCAAGATAGGGGCTGAAGTCAAAGTTGTCTTGAGCTTTTGGAAGCTCGCCTCACACTCCTCTGTCCACTGAAATGGGGCACCCTTCTGGGTCAATCTAGTCATAGGAGTCGCGATCAATGAGAACCCCTCCATAAAGTGACGGTAATAACCTGCCAAGACAAGGAAACTACGGATCTCAGTAGCTGAAGAGGGCCTGGGCCAACTCTGCACGGCCTCCACCTTCCTCGGATCCACACGAATGCCCTCACTCGACACCGCGTGGCCTAGGAATGCCACAGAACTCAGCCAGAACTCACATTTGGAGAACTTTGCATACAATCTCTTCTTCCTCAGAGTCCGAAGCACTACCTTCAGGTGCTGCTCATGATCTTCCCTACTCCGGGAATATACCAGAATATCATCAATAAAAACAATCACGAATGAATCAAGATATGGCCTGAATACGCTGTGCATCAAATGCATAAAAGCTGCTGGGGCATTAGTCAGCCCAAAAGACATAACGAGAAACTCGTAATGACCATACCGAGTCCTGAAGGCAGTCTCCGGGATATCTGGCTCCTGAATCTTCAACTGATGGTAACGTGAGCGCAAATCAATCTTGGAAAACACATGTGCGCCCTGAAGCTGATCAAACAGATCATCAATACGAGGTAAAGGATATCAGTTCTTCACTGTAACTTTCTTCAACTGGCGATAATCAATGCATATACGCATAGAACCGTCCTTCTTCTTCACAAACAAAACAGGAGCACCCCATGGCGAAACACTGTGTCGAATGAAACCCTTACCCAACAACTCCTGTAACTGATCCTTCAATTCCTTCAACTTAGGAGGAGCCATGCGATATGGGGGAATAGAAATGGGCTGAGTACCCGGCAACAGATCAATGCCAAAATCGATATCTCTATCGGGCGGCATGCCCGGAAGATCAGCTGGAAACACATCAGGGACATCCCGTACCACTGGACTAAATCAATAGAAAGGGTGTCAACACTGACATCTCTCACATAAACTAAATAAGCAGCACACCCCTTCTCAACCATACATAGAGCTTTAAGGAAAGAAATAACCCTGTTGGGAGTATGATCTAAGGTACCACTCCACTCAATATGTGGAATACCTTGCATAGCCAGCGTCACGGTCTTGGCGTGACAATCAAGAATAGCATGATGGGGCGACAACCGGTCCATGCCCAGAATAATATCAAAATCAACCATATCGAGTAATAATAGATCAGCCCTGGTCTCAAAACCATGAATAGTAACCAAACACGACCGGTACACGCGGTCTACAACAAGAGAATCTCCCACAGGAGTAGAAACATAAACGGGGGCACTCAAAGAATCCCGAGGCACACCCAAATACGAAGCAAACTAAGAGGACACATATGAATAAATGGAGCCAGGATCGAGTAGAACCGATGCCTCTCTGTGACTAACCAATATAATACCTGTGATAACAGAATCAGAGGTGACTGCCGCGGCACGATCAGGTATAGCATAAAATCTGGCCCGGCCCCTCCCTCGAGGGCGACCTCTATCTTCCTGATCCCCGCCCCTGGCTGTCTAGGCAGGTGGGGTGGCAGCTGGAGCTGGAATGATGGACTGCTGACCCTGTGGAGCATGCTGAGGCTGTGGAGTCTGAAATGGCGCACCCCTCCCACGTCTGGGGCACTCCCTAACCATGTGGCGGGTATCCCCGCACCCATAAACAGCTCTGGGAGGGCGTGGCGACTGTGACTGACTGAGCCCACCCCCGCTAGACTGATCTCTGGAAGTACCCCGCGCAGGAGGCGCGCTAGAAACTAGGGGAGCATAATAGGGCTCCTGAGGTGCTGGTGGAGCTGGAGTACTACTGGCTGCTGGCAAGGCTGAATGAACAGGACGACCAGAATAACCCCTACCATAACGACCGGCTGCTGAAGTACGGGTACCAGAATAATGGCCCGACTCTCGAGACCTCTTGGCCTCCCTCTCCCTCGTCCCTAGCGAGCATACCCTCAATCCGTCGGGCACAAACTGAACAGACTGTAAACGACTCTGACAACAAGATGACAATATGGCCTAAAAATAGACTAACAAACTTTGACTGACAAATGCAGACTTAAAGACAAACTTCCAGACCCCAACAGAAAGAAAAATACAGATTAAAAAGTCATGAATACATTAACACTTCAAATGCTCCTAGTGCCCGTGGGACATCATTCGGTCTCGACACGGGCCTATATGCAAGATCCCTTTGAAGCCTCTCCAAGTCACGCATTATCTGGCGAACGAATGTCATCACTGCAGCGAAGAAAGTGGTACGAGTCATTTCTTCTAATGCTTGGTATTTCACAACAATGTAGTAAGCAATGGCTCTGATCCTCTCTCGGATTCTACCCTTTTCCTAAAGCAAATGCCCGACCTGCTGATTCCGAGCTTTCAACACCTGAGTGTCGTGATGGTTTTGCAATTATTGTATTTCTTTCTCTATTTGGGCCATCAAATCATAGTAGTGTTCCCTATCAGCTTTAAAGTCTTGGGCTTCCTTGGCCATCTCATTCTCGAGGGTAGTTACTTTCCTCTTCAGATTGGTGATTGTCCCTTCATAATTCCTTTTCATTTGTTGCACAGACTGTGCCCGTCCTTCCAATTGAATCTGGATTTTTGCTAGATTTGCCTCAGACTTTTCTAGGTCATCTTGACACTCATACGCTTTCTTCCTCAGCCTGTCCATAAGCCTTTCATCCGCTTGGCTTCTTTCCGGGTTTCTAGCACCTATTCTCATTTTTTGGATTTCGGCATGGAGGGCCTCATTTTCCTGAGTTAGCATTTTCTTTTCGCCTTCATCTGCAGCTGTCTGGATACTGTTGCCGAACTTGAGGTCCCTCATTTGTCTTTCTAACTTGCTTATTTTGGCCCTATAGCTTTCTTCTTTTGCTAACCAACCCCACTGCTCTTGCGAGTTGTCGGTGAACTGTTGGACATGAGCTCTTTTAGCAGGTCTTTCAGGAATCTGAAACCTTTTGCTGAACGAAATAACGTACTTGGGGTCTACCTCACCTCTGGCTATATCCCGAACCATGGTCTTAGGCTCCAGGAATCTGCATTGATTACACACCTGGCGAACCCTTCCTTCCGAAAATGTGTCCTTTGGGCCCAATTCTATGGCATGTTTACTCAAATCTTCATCGCGGGGAACAGTTTGAAATCTGCCCAGTTAACTCAGCACTCTGTGAGGAACATACGGCTGGATGCTCTGGATGCCCATAAGTAGAAGGTAACACACTTCAGCCGACATGTATATTGCTTCGGTGATAAGAAGCCATCCGAACGCCCACTCAACTTTATTGTCAGTTAAAGAATTTAATAGCGCAAACCAAGCCTCAACACCTTCAGGAAAAATAATACTCTCCATTCGGCTTTCAAATTCATCGATGCATTATAAATTGGTCAGACCGTGGTTCATATATCCAACCTGGTGGCAGAGATGCTCTTGGATCCACAATTGTAGTAGTAAATTGCAGGCTTGGAAGAAATTCCCCCTTCTCGACAAATAGTCAAAGCTTTGTAAATCTCAGACAAAATTAGGGGGACTAAGGTACCATTAGCTCTCTTGATTGCAACATCAACCATTCCTACAAGGCCCACTTCTATGTGGCCGTCATCTCGTGGATAGATTACAGTGCCCAAGAATGCTACTATGAAAACTAAACCTCACCTTGCCTCCTACTTGTCTTTATTTCCGGCATGAGTCAAACTAGTGTCCGGTGCTTCGAAGCCTTTGGGGTTACCATAGCGATGATACAAGAACTAGAAAGTGCAACATCCTTTAGACAAATTCTATCCTGAACGTCTCGGCTAATACTCAACATGTCGAGAAATTTGTGCGGAGATACCGGCCTTGGTGATACAGGGTATAGATTTCTAAGGTTTCCACCGAGTCAGGTGTAACCCGCAATTTCCCCTAGAGTGTGTATGAGCTCAAAGTCAGAAAAACGGAACACATTGTGAGTGGAATCCCAAAAAGGTATGAGGGCCTCAATCACGTCCAATCTTGGCTTGATATTCAAAAGTCCGTTAAGGCCACCCAAACATTGACCACAGTTTCTCTGTTGTGTTTCCCTAAATCGTTCCACCACATGGGAAGCTGTAAGGGGATCTCTTTAAGAGATGAAAAGGGTTCATTTTCATTTGTGCTTATCCTGCACATTTATTAGGATGATTTTAAAAGAGAAATCAAGACTTGTTTTAACTCAAAAAGTTTCACTAAATTTTATTTTTTATTTTTATTTTTAAAAAATATCTGGTTTTGTCAATACGACCCTTCAGCACTTTGATGAAGAAGATTTAAAGGCTGTGTTTGCTAACCGGCCAAAAAAATTGAAAAATTACCAACGGCTGCTGTCCCTGCAAAAACGGCCTTCCGGCGCTCTTTTGGGGACATTCGACAAATTTTGGACAAGAATGGCATCGCCTTACTTATGGAAAAACAACGACATTTATCTACCCTATTTTTTGTGATTATATATATTTTCAAAAATAGTTGGACCCGATGTGGGTTGCCTATGTATCCCACATCCGGTGAGAATCAAACTTATGTAGTTCTACCGGACTTGACGGAAATAAAACCAACTATTTTTCAAAAAGGAAAATTGAAAATTTTGGCAAAGCTTCACTATATTTTTGGACACTAATTTTTTCAAAAAGAAATGAGTAATTATTTCCCTCACATTGATTTTTTTTATTATAATTTTTTTTCAATTCTCCTCTCATTATTCAAAAGCCGGTCAACATGAAAATCCGAAATAAATAAATGCACAAGTAGCAAGTAAGATGCATCAGGATGGACTTTTCATGTTGGGTACACCTGTCCTAGATAGACCTAACCCCTGTGTTGAGTCTCCAAGGTCAAATGCACATGATGCAACAAACGTTCCTACTAGAGATCCGACATGAGTCTTTGTTATTCTAGGTTTAAAAACCTGGGTTTATTGTTCTAGACCTGGCTTACCCGAGCGGACAGCTCGAGCCGGGAGGGGGGTAGCGTACCGGGAATACAGAAGCTTCACCAGCTTTGCAACTTGTCCGAACCTCATTCTAAAATTGGAATGACTCTAACAGAAAAGAAGTTACACGAAGTGCACACTCCTCCATGATTTAGAAGACTCAGAGATAAGAAAGGTTTCGTAACGGTTTATATACAGTTCACCAATATCAAAGCGGTAAAAAGCAACACTTAGCACATTAGGCCCAATCATGTAGATAATAAATAAAGCCAATATAACAATTGTTCCAAGCTCGAATTTCTAACCCTGAACCAGTGGTTCTGGGTTAAGCTCCTCAACGGAGTCGCCAGAGCTGTCACACCTCCTTTTTTACTTACACCGCCGGAATGGGGTATAAAGGAGTTTTTCCAATTAAAGGACAATCAAAATGGTAATTATTTATTTAAAGAATTCAGAGTCGCCACTTGGGAGATTTATGGTGTCTTAAGTTACCGGTTCAAATCCTGAATCGAGGAAAAGATTGACTCTGTATCACAGCCCGCGAACCATAAATCCGGGTAAGGAATTCTGCTAATCCGGGAGAAGGTGTTAGGCATTCCCGAGTTCCGTGGTTCTAGCACGGTCGCTCAACTGTTATTACTGGCCTATTATCTAATTTTAGTACATGTTCAAAACCTATATGCATTTTACCTTTAAAAATGCTTTTATTTATTTTAAAGAAGATTTAACATCTTCTAAAATATGTCTTTGGATCACGTCACATGAAATGCACCCATAATCCAAAACACATTTTATTCAACGTTATTAAGATTTGGATTTGGGTCACATGAAATGCACACCCGAGTTTAGGAAGGTAATATTATTAAATTAACGCGCCTAAAGCAACTACGCGTTTTTAACTTTGCGAGGGCCATGGAAATTTGCTAAATGACATGCCTCGAATTCTAAGGATTTAAACAAAAATTCATTAGAATGAGGGCCATGCAATTGTCATTTTGTTTGGCACGGCGCACCCCAAATTATTCTACTTAAAAAGGAATTCAGACTAATTCATGAGGGCCATAAACTATGTTTGGTCTAATATGGCTCGCCTCCAATCAACTTCAAAGATATATATAAAAACACTTAAGGGAATTGAGACTATTTCTATTTAGATTTGAGCCAATTGTTATTCAAAGGATACCGGGCTTGATGACAGGCCCAACAACTCATCATAGTCTCGACTTAGAGACGAAGAATCGAGAGATATCCCCCAAAAGCAGTGGACTTCCATTCAACTTAAAATGATTTTGATACTTAAGCCCAAAAGAGGCCCAAATATCGCCGGGCATGGGCAGTAGGCAGAGAGCTAAGAATTGAACCCCATTAAAAAGCAAACGTATATGCAAATCAATCAGTGCTTTAAGCACTATTACTATCACCAATAAAATGGGCTTGTGCAATCATCAATCAATGCAAAAATGTAACATGCAACACTTTAAACTTATATCCATAATTGATTGACCTTATACATATAAAGAACTCAGTATCAAACTCACAGGCTTTCAAATTTGATTTTAAACTACAGTTACACCTACAGCCCTTTGAACATATTAATAAAAAACACTTATGGACAAACATGGACACCACTAAGCTAAAACACCCCTGAAATCAATAAATCAAATCCCAGGCTTGTGTGCAAGTGGATCTGAATATGCGATGCAAAAACTAAGCCTAGTCTGGGCTTGAGAGCCCAAGTATGTCCAAGCTCAAAAGCAGAAGATCAGACTCGAAATAGAGTCCAGACCAGCAACAAATCTGCCATATTCAACATGCTAATTATTCATAATCCCACTCACATACACGTTCAAGGTTAACTACAACAACTTAGGAACATAATCTTGTAATTTAACAGCACATCACCGATCTAAAACTAACGGATACATCTATCAATATATATCAATCCATTAATCATTCACTCTAACACATGACAGCCATTAACTCTAACAGTAGCCTTATTATAATTCCAATATAAAACTCAAAGTCTTTAAACACAAATTCACATTAAACATGTTGAGAAAAGTAACTGATACTACGAGCTTAGAAATAAAGTAAGCAGGAAGAACATCTGGAGATGAAAAAGAAAACAGGATTTAGGGATTATCAGCCACAAAGCAAGGGTTAGCAATAGTAACACCCAGATTCATCAATGAAGCCAATGAAATCAGCCTAGAAATCTAATGGAACAATGACTTTTGGCAAAACTTGAACAAACAAACTTTCAACCACCAAGTATCAATACATTTCGCATTCAAATGAGTTAAACTAGTTTCAGGGGTTGAAAATAAATTGAAAATCACTCATAATCCAATGAAATAGTAGCAATTTTTGTTTTGTGTTTTTTCTGAAATTTGATCTCAAATCAGTGTTTAACCTCAAGATTCCCTCTTTTCTGTCTTCTCTTTCTATCAATTCTTAAACTCCAGACCTTAGACTTGTTATTAATTCTATCTTCTCTATCTCTCAGCTTATATCAATGTCTCTCTCTATATCAATGTGTGTTCACCTAAACTCCAGACTATCTCTTAATTATATACTCTTCGTTCTCTCCTCTCTGAATTCTATATCCTGCCTTTAATACTATATTTTCATCTTTTTTAATGAGTATTGGTATAGTGTCATCTCCACTACAACTCATTTTTCATTTTTAATCCTCCACTAACTTAGTGCTTATTATTTAAATAGCTGGTGCACCGCTAACATTTGTTAGTGCCCCCTTACTTCAATTATTAGCAGACCCCTAAGTTAAACCCCCTATAGTTCTAATTCATTTCAGTTTGAAGTTCTGAACATTTAAAGACTCAAAAACAAAATCATTTGGGCAATCAGAATCAAATGGTAAATACAAACATTATTGATTGAATATAGAAGCTAATTAATAGACCTAAAATCAAAGCACAAACACAAATAGAACCAACTATATTGAAGCGGGAAATTAAAATTAAGGGAACTACGAATAGATGAACATAACCTAAGTCAAAGAAATTAAGTCTGAAGCTAATGGTAACCTCAATCAAAGAATCGACCAATCAAAACATGTAGAAGAAAAGAAGAAGTGGTAGAGGTAAAGCGAGTTTAAACACGAGTAGAAAATAGTAAAGGGAACTTATCGATTAGAATCTGAAAACATCACTTGCTATCATGATTCACACGAAACTGATACTAATCGTTTGTTCTTGTAAAGAACTAGTGAGCATTACCTGTTTTGTGAGGAATCGGTCTTCTAATCATGGAACGCTAAGGGCCTAGACCAATATATGTCATTGGGTCACGATAATCAAATTTTGAACCTCTAGGGCTCGATCTTAGATTCGATATTCGAGAAGTTTTCGTAAGATTCGAAGGAAACCAGTCTAGGATTTGGAAAGAGAGGCTCGAGGTGATTCTATGGTGTAACGATGGGGGTGATTTTGTAATTTAGGGTTTGGGGTCCGAACTTCGATTGAAAATTCGAAGGTTTCGGCTAAGATTCGAAGGAAATGGTTTGGGGTTTTGGGATGGGGAGGTGAAGAGGAACATATGGTGTAAATTTGGAAGGGATTGGACCACCGTAACCATCATGAGGCAATATTCGGTGGGCGAAGCAAGGCGGAGACGGTGATGGTTTTTGGGGCGACGGGTCTCTAAGGTTTCGGTTGAGGGATATGTGAGATGAGATGGGGGGTTCTGAGGGGGTCAGGGCCTGTTTGGACAGTTATATACTGGGGGTGGAATTGAATCCAAGTCGTTCGATCAAACAAGATCAATGACTTGGATCATTGGATTAAATGAAATGACGACGTTTGGATATATTAGAGACCAGATCTGTCTGAGATGCAAACGGGTCGGGGTCGGGAAATAGGCTATAGGTTATAATCTGGATCGTTGGATCAATTTATTTCAATGGTCCAGATTAAAATGCCGAAAACGGCATCGTTTTGGTTAACTTGTGTCGGACCGGTTTGGGGAGCGGGTTTGGGCCGGTTCGAACGGGTTTGGATGGTTTTCTGATGGGTTTGGACTGGTTTTTTGTTTGGGCTTTTAAACAGAATTTTAGCCCAATTTTGATTTCCCCCTCTTTTATTAATTATTTTCTTTTCTTCCCTTTTTTTTTTAAAATTAAAACTAAAATCCTAAATTGAACTATAAAACCAATTTAGCCTAAAAATGCTAATTAACTATAAATAATAATTATCACAAATAATTAAATACCATATTAAAAGAAAATCACACAATTTTTTCATTAAACACTAAAAATGCAAAGTACGTTATTTTTGTGATTTTTTTATTTTTGTAGAACAACAACTTACTTAATTAATCCTAATTGTAAAATTAAATTCTAAATGCAAATAAAACCTATTTTTTGTATTTTTTAATGCATTAATATAATTAAATATGCACACAAAAATATGCAAACAATCATGAAAATCGCACATAATTAAAGAAAAGATCTAATTTTGGGAGCTCTATTGGAGTGATTCATGTGAGGCAAAAATCACGTGCTCACACCTGCCCCTCTTTGCCCGGAAACATGAAGAGTTTTTGTGCAAAGATAAAGTGAGCAGATATGAGCGATTTTTGCCCGTTTGAATACTCCGTGGGAAGCATACTTTTGAAAGATTTGACCGAACCTCTGCTTCAAAGGTTTCCTACATATCCTTGGCTAAAAAGTAATCAGGTCAATGTAGTTCGGGAAGTTTTGGTAGCTGGGACTACCATGAAGCTGTGGTTTCACTGTTGCTGCTGCTGCTACTGCTTACTGACCTCCTTATTACACCATGACAAAAATAAAGAAGCTAGACTAAACTATGATCTATGAATTACAAAGATTTATTCTCAAACTTAATCTTGCAACTGTTGTTGCCTTGTTAACTTTTATTTTCCGACAGAAATTCCTTTGCTGCTGACTTGCATTATATTTTTGAGATGTTTTCCCTTTTCTTTACGCGGGTACCTGATTACTGATCCTTTAAACATCTTCCTTTGACCATTGTTGCCTTCCTCTATTCTTCAGACGTGCTCCTGATTACCAAACTTGAATTGTTTCTTCTCTTCGTTCTTCAGGCGGGCTTCTGATTACCAACATTTAAATTGCTTTCTTCATTCTTCAAGCGGGCTCCTGATTACTAAAACTTGATTTGCACTTCTTCCCTTCGTTATACAGGCGGGCTCCTAATTACTGACATTTTAACTGCTTCCCTTCGTTCTCCAGGCGGGCTCCTGATTATTAAAATTTGAATGTATCCCTTGCTCTCCAAGTGGGTTCCTGACTGATGAAACTTGAAATGTATTCCCTTGATCTACAGGTGGGCGCCTGATTGCTGCATCTTTAATTGTTCTTCCTTGTTCTCTAGGTGGACGCCTGATTTCTGATACTTTAACTGTTTTGCCTTATTCTCCAGGTGGACTCCTGATTACTTGATCCTGAACTGCTTTTTATCCTCAACATCTCTGGTGTTTTCCCTATTCTTCAGACGGGCACCTGACTTCAACAAAAATAGACAAAATAAAAGAAAATTTTCTGCCCTAGTTTGGTAGTTGGGCGCATCTGTGAGTATTAATTGAATCATGTTACTGAATATTTCTAACAATTGAAAGCTAGTTCCCATTCTCCAGGAGGGTCCTAAAAATTTCTAGTGGAATGTCAATTTCAAAGCTAACACTATATTCCCTAAAGGCATGACTTCCCTTGAAACTTGTTGTCTAACATGGTTTTATAACTACATCCCATTATCTAGGAGGGTCTTGAAAATTTCTAATCAAATGGCAATTTTAAACCTAAACTATACTTCCATACTGCAAAACTTACGCTAAACTTGTTATCTGATGAAATTTCTTAAAGATGGGTCCTATTATTCAGGAGGGTCCTGTAAATTTTCAATTAAATCAGGGAAAAAGGTCGAGGAAGCAAAAAATCATAGCCAGCAGTCTAGGAAGGAAAAGAAGTCAGAATCTTTGTCCTCATGGGGGAAAAAGGTGGAAAAAATGGTGTTTCTTCTTGGAGTACATTTATGTTAAATTTTGCTACTCATGCTTATTTTAAACTTTAAACCAAGTCCCATTTTCCAGGAGGGTGCTGAGATTTTATGTGATCAAACCTGTTTGGTACTTGCTCTTTCCTCGCGGAGGGTTTCTCGGACACAAACGACATTTCTGCCCATGTTTGAAATCAAAAAAAAATCTTGTCAGTTTAGAATGTGGTGATTAATTGTGATACTCTTGCTGGGGATGTTTTTTTCCATGCTCTGCTACGTCCGACTGCCTTGACCTTGATCGAAAATTTCCGACCTTCTAATTGATCCTTAGCCGCAGGATTCCCAACTGTTGTTTTTCACTTCTAACCTTTTTATCTGAACCTATATATCTCCCATGAGATCCTAAACCATTTCACCAATAGAACTTTTAATGGCACCTTTACATCCCATCACACCATCTCCGACATGTTCTAGCCTCACTTCGCTTTGTACCATATTGGAAACTGGTAGTAAGCTTTGTAAATCCTTCTTATTTGTTAAAACCAAAATATCATTGAAAAAACCTTGGCTAAATAAAACCAAAAGAAATTAAATGCGATGATTTGAACAAATAGGAATAAAGAAGAAAATCCTCCTCCAGAAGACTGTTTGAGAGAGGAAAAGAAACTTATCTAAATGGAGTAACCGCCCCCAATGATCATGGTATGCATTTCGGATTAATCAACCTTGTTTATTAAACCAATCAGTTTTCCCATTGTCTTACTTTGTGCTTAAAGATTTCCACAACCCAATTTTTTTGACGAATCGCCAAACTTGTTCATCTTGCAATGCCCTGAAGGATTTTTACCGCCAAACCTCTCTCATTTGTTCCTTCCTCAACTCCTTATCACCATATGGTGCCTGTGAAGGTTTTCACCAATAAGACTTTCTCATTTTAGATTTCTCTCAGCTTTCGTCACCTTACAGTGCCCTTGAGGGTTTTCACCAATAAGACTCTCTCATTTTTTTATTTTTCGTGCTTAGACCAGAGTGTTGCCTCTGCTATGAATCCTTTTTATTTTCTTGATTTGGCATCTCTCGAAGACTGATCAGGAGGTCTTTCTTTGGATAGTAACGGTTGGAAAGAAAAAGGTATCAAAAAGACTCAAAAGAACTTCAATGGGTTAGAATTACAACTTTTTGAATCAAATCTTTGATCACAATCACAATTTCTGCCCCAGTTTCTTCTTTGGGGACCTTTCGATTTTTATCTTACTATGACCGGGCCGTGAGGCTACCTACGTATCCTTAACAGGAATCAGGTCAAACGTAGTTCACACATGAATTTCCTTGTTGTTATACTTTCTCTTTTTACTTTTTTTTTTCTTTTCTTTTTTTTCCTTTTTCTTTCTTTTCTTTCTTTTTTTCTTTTCTTTCTTTTTTTCTTTTCTTTCTTTTCCTCTTTTCTGTCATTGATTCCAAAAGAGGGGTATGAAATAAAATAAATAAGGCTCGAAAGGGGGAATAAAAGGATAAAATGCTTAGATAGTTGAACAAATTGCCTTCGTCATTCCAATCTTCGAAATGATGCCAAATACAAACAATCAACAATTATATCAAAGAAATCATATATAGTATCTCTTGACTGCATCAGAATTGATAGCCATGTCTATGAATTTTCCTTCAATATCTGTTAAACATAAAGCACTATTGGACAATACTCTGGTCACAATGAACGGCCCTTGCCAATTCGGAGCGAGCTTGCCTTTGGCCTCAGCCTGATGTGGAAGGATATGTCTGAACACTTGTTGACCCACTTCAAACTTACGTGGACGCACCTTCTTATTATATGCTCTTGCCATTCTCCGTTGATACAACTGGCCATGACAAACTGCTGCCAATCTTTTCTCATCGATTAAACTCAATTGATCCAGGCGGGTTTTGACCCACTCATCATCATCAATTTCGTCTTCTGCGACAATCCGAAGGGATGGAATTTTGACTTCTGCGGGTATTACAGCTTCGGTGCCATACACCAACAAATAAGGAGTTGCACCTATTGAAGTTAGAATAGTAGTGCGATAACCTAACAATGCAAATGTCAACTTTTCATGCCATTTCCTGCAACCTTCTACCATTTTCTGCAGTATCTTCTTTATATTTTTGTTGGCTGCCTTGACTGCTCCATTTTCCTTGGGACGATATGGGGTGGAATTGCGATGTGTAATCTTAAACTGTTGACATACCTCTTTTATCAAATTGTTGTTAAGATTAGCACCATTATCTGTGATGATTACCTTTGGGATCCCAAATCGATAGATAATATTTGAGTCAATAAAATCGACCACTGCCTTCTTGGTCACAGACTTGAAAGTTTTAGCCTCAACCCACTTGGTGAAATAATCAATGGCCACCAAAATGAACCTGTGGCCGTTGGATGTTGCTGGCTCGATGAGTCCAATGACATCCATGCCCCAAGCAACGAAGGGCCATGGTGCCGACATTGTATGTAATTCTGATGGTGGAGAATGAATTAAATCTCCGTGTACCTGACATTGATAGCATTTGCGCACAAAACTGATACAATCTCGCTCCATGGTGAGCCAATAATAACCTGCTCGGAGAATTTTCTTTGCCAACACATATCCGCTCATATGTGGTCCGTAAACTCCTAAATATACTTCGGACATGACAGCCGTGGCTTGTCTAGCATCTATGCATCTCAGCAATCTAAGGTCTGGTGTTCTTCTATACAGACTCCTCCACTGAAGAAAAATCCATTTGCCAACCGTCGAATTGTTCTCTTTTGATCTCCTATGGCTTGCTCCGGGTATATCCCCATTCTGATGTACTCCTTGATGTCATGGAACCATGGTTCGCCATGAAGTTCTTCTTCCACCATGTTATAGTAAGCATGTTGATCATGGACTTGAATATGTAGAGGATCGATATAAGCTTTATCCAGATGGTGTAACATTGCCGCCAAGGTAGCCAAAGCATCTGAACTTCATTATGGACCCTTGGAATATGCTTGAACTCCACTGATCGAAACTGTTGACAAAGATCATTCAAACATTGCCGGTACGGTATGAGCTTCAAATCTCATGTTTACCATTCTCCTTGAATTTGATGCACCAGAAGATTCGAGTCTCCCAAGACCAAGACTTCCTGGACATCCATGTCTACAACTAGCCTTAGACCCAAAATGCATGCATCGTACTCAGCCATATTGTTTGTACAATAGAAACAAAGTTGAGCCGTAATAGTATAATGATACCTTGTTTCAGAAATAAGCACGGCACCTATTCCAAATCCTTTCATGTTTGTAGCCCCATCAAAGAAAAGTTTCCAACCTAGTTTTTCCATCTATTCAAGTACGTCAATATGCATCACCTCTTCATCAGGAAAATTGGTCCTTAATGGCTCGTATTCTTCATCGACGGGGTTCTCGGCCAAATGATCGGCCAATGCTTGGGCTTTCATTGTGGTCCGGGTCACATAAACAATGTCAAATTCTGTGAGCAAAATTTGCCACTTCGCAAGCCTCCCTGTGGGCATAGGCTTGTAAAAGATATACTTTAACGGATCCAAGCGTGAGATGAGGTAAGTAGTGTAAGATGACAGATAATGTTTCCACTGCTCTACTACCCAAGTTAGGGCACAACATGTCCTCTCAAGGTGAGTGTACTTAACCTCATAAGCCGTGAACTTATTGCAAAGATAATAGATGGCATGTTCCTTCCTGCCAGTGATGTCATGCTGACCCAATACATAATCAAATGAATTTTCCAAGACTGTTAAGTAATGAATCAAAGGTCTCCCTGGTTACAGTGGGACCAACACAGGTGGATTTGACAATTACCCCTTTATCTTATTAAATGGTTCTTGACTCTCATCAGTCCATTTGACCGCAAAATCCTTCTTCAGCAATTTGAAAATAGGCTCAGAAGTTGTTGTGAGCTGAGTAGTAAACCTGCTGATGTAGTTCAACCTCCCTAATAGACTCATCACTTCAGTCTTGTTCCTCGGAGGTGGAAATTCCTTGACGACTTTGATCTTTGATGGGTCCAACTCGATGCCTCGCCGGTTGACTATGAATCCCAACAGCTTTACGGATGGAACACCAAATGCGCACTTGGCATAGTTAAGCTTGAGATTGTACTTGCGAAGCCTCTAGAAGAATTTCCTCAAATCTCTGACGTGGTCGGACTGCTGCTTCGATTTTATGATCACATCTTCTACGTATACCTCAATTTCCTTGTGTATTATATCGTGAAGCACAGTATTCGTTGCCCTCATGTAAGTTGCCCCAGCGTTCTTCAAACCAATTGGCATTACCCGGTAGCAATAAGTTCCCCACGGTGTGATGAATGTTGTCTTTTCTGCATCTTTCTCATCCATTAGAATCTGATGATACCCACCATAGAAATCTACAAAAGATCCAATCTCATGCTTAGTGCAATTATCGATCAAAATATGGATATTAGGTAGTGGGAAGTTATCCTTTGGGCTTGCTTTGTTGAGATTGCGGTAGTCAACGTATACTCTGATCTTGTTGTCCTTCTTCGGTACTAGCACAATATTAGCTACCCAATCGGGATATCGAGTGACCCGAATAACCTTTGTATCTAATTGTTTGGTGATCTCTTTATTAATCTTCACACTCATATCAGTTTTGAACTTTCTCAATTTTTGCTTGACGGGAGGGAATACTAGGTCAGTGGGCAATTTGTGAACCACTATATCACTGATTAAACTCGGCATGTCATCATATGACCATGCAAAAATGTCTTTGAATTCAATAAGTATTTTGATTAATTCTTCCCGGATATTTGGTTCAAGATGGACGCTTATTTTATTTTCTCTGATGTTATCTGTATCCCCTAAATTGATGGCTTCTGTATCATTCAGGTTGGGTTTGGGTTTTTCTTCAAAGTGACTTAGTTCCTTACTAATCTCTTCAAAGTCTTCATCCTCATCATATTCTGATTCGTAATCACAATATACTTCTTGAACTGTTATTTTGGAATCAGATTGATTTTTAAGACTGGGTTGAGGATTCCTCATGCATACCATGTCATTAGGACCAGCATAAAAAGAACTGTACGGAAAAGAAAAGAAGAAAACCAAAAAATAAACTATCAGGAATGATGAAGAAGGGAAATTGCATTTTATTTAAAGGATAAAAGATAACAAGGTTTGCACACTCAAACAGACTGGAGAATAAAAATCTAGATTACAACACTGGAATAATCCAGACAAACTTGAAGGAAAATCAAAGCAAACTACCAAGACTCCTTCCGAGTGGGGAGAGGAGTAGCCTTCCAATTATTGAGCTTTGTTTCCGGCCCTACAAATTGCACTTCCGTGTTACTAGAACCTTCTCCACTTTCCACCATGTTTACACTATCGAACAACTTCTTAAATCTTTCAATTAACTCCTCATCAGTATCGATCATAGGACCAGGAATTGTTGTTATTGGGCGTCTTCGGGTACCGGTCTTGACAAATGATATGGAGAGACGTGAGACCGGCTTTGGAAGGACCCATGCCCTCTGTTTCAACATTCAAGCTCTTATAATGTCTGCGGCTGTGGGCTTGAATCCCAGACCAAATGTTCCCAAGTTTTTAGGGAGGGACACCGGTTGTATGATGCCCTGCTGAGATGAACCTAAACATTTCCCAGGCACAAAACAATTCTTTAACATTTCAAAAGCCACCATGACTGATGCGGAAGTTATCTTTGGATTTGGAATGTATTTCCCGTCTGGAATTTTCTCGACCAACATCGTGTCAAAAACTTGGTAGACCCAAGGTCCCTTGTCATCTTCTACTTCAATGAACGGTACAATGGCATCGCTGTGAGCGTCCAAACTGTTTTCGCCATGCACAACTATTTCCAGTCTATCCCATTCAAATTTGACCATCTGGTACAGTGCTGATGGGACTGCTTTGGTGGCGTGGATCCACGGATGACCTAATAGCATATTGTAGGAAACAGCTATATCCAGAACTTGGAATTCCATTGTGAACTCAATAGGACCTATTGTCAGCTCCAGCACTATGTCCCCGACTGAATCTTTGCCCCAGCCGTCAAATCCCCACACGCAGATATTGTTCTATGGATTCTTTCATCTTCCACTTTCAACTTGCTGAGAGTGGAAAGAGGGCAGATGTTTGCGTTGGAACCATTATCAACCAACACCCTTGTAACCACAGAGTTCTCACATTTCACTGTAAGGTAAATGGCTCTGTTATGCTCAGTACCCTCTACAGGCAATTCATCATCGGAAAAAGTGACTCTGTTTACTTCGAAGATTTTGTTGGCTATTTTTTCCTGATGGTTCACGGTGATTTTACCGAGAACATGAGCCTCATTCAAGATTTTCATTAAATCTTGACGGTGCTCGTCTTAGTGGATCAGTAATGACAATAGTGAAATTTGAGCGGGTGTCTTTCTCAATTGTTCCACGATAGAGTAGTCCTGCACCTTCATCTTCCTTAAGAATTCCTCTGCTTCCTCTTCAGACACGGCTTTCTTCACTGATACTATATTCTCTTTAGCTTTTCTTAACTCATCGGGAGCAAAACACCTTCCCGAGCGAGTCAATACCTAGGCTTCACAGACTTCTTCTTTGATTTCTTTCCCTTTATAAGTTACTGTCACCCGTTTGTAATTCCATGGAATAGCCTTGTTGTCAACTATAGATAACTGGATTACCGGCTTAATAATGATGGGATCTGTGCGGGAACCTTCCATGATTACAACAGGTCTGCTTGCCACTCCTGGCACAACTACTTTTATCCTTTTTTACTTTGCTGCAACTTCATTTGAAATCCCCTTTTCAACTACCACTGATGGTTCAGCACTTTTCTCGCTCGACTTGAGCGCTGACTTTTCATTTGGTTGTTCAACTGTCTTGGTTTCACTGGACAGAATCATCATGATGGTCTGCGATGGCTTCTTAGGGTCTACCCCCTTATGCACTATCTCAATCATATTTGTCTCTTGATGAGCTGGCATCAGATTTTGATGTATATTGGGTGCCTAGGGAGCTTAAACTTCAATTTTGTTGGTGTCAATTAGTTCCCAGCATTTCTCGGTTTCATGACCTGGAGTACCAGAACAATACTCACAGCTTATAGAATAGTCAATATTTTTAGGGAGAGGATTTGGAAATTTGTACTGTATCGGCCTCAGCATATCCAGTTGTCTTAGCATATGGAATAGACTAGTATATGATTCTCCCAATGGAGTAAAGGTTTTCTTTTTCTGCAACCTTTTATCCTTAAATGCTTGATTAGGCCGGAAACTTGGTCTAGAAGGGTTTCGGTAGGTTCTTGGGGGTGGATTAGTATTTTGAGGAGTAGGAGCACGCCATTGTGCGTGGACAGGAGGTTGGTTGTATGCTTGTGCGTGGTGGACGGAGAAATGAGGTTCTGGTGGGGGTAGTAGTGTTGGGGTGGACTATACTGGGTGTGGGGGTAAAGTTGGTGGTGTTGAGGTTGATTGTAGTGGTAAGATGAGCCTCTAGGTCCAAACCAAGTTCCTAAATCGACCATTGTCATGTCCTCTCTTTTATTTTTCACGATTCCTCCTGTGCCGCCTTGAATACCTTGAGTGGTTGCCTTTATAGCTGAATAGCTCATGATTTTATTCGACTTGAGGCCTTCTTCTACCATACCTCCAATTTTCACCACTCCATTGAAGGATTTTCCTATTGCTGAGACCAAATGGCCATAGTAGGTAGGTTCTAAGGCATGTAGGAAATAATCAACCATCTCACTTTATTTCATCGGAGGATCCACCCTTGCTGCCTGCTCTCTCCAAGGGAAACCATATTCTCTGAAACTTTCGCCATGCTTTTTCTCCAATTTTGTCAATGTCAGTCGATCTGGAATGATCTCGAGATTATACTGGAAGTGACAAGCGAATGCTTGTGCTAGATCGTCCCATGCGTACCACCTTCCATGATCCTGCCGAGTGTGCCATTCCAGTGTCGATCCACTCAAACTTTGGCTGAAGTATGCCATTAGCAATTCATCTTTTCCTCTCGCTCCCCTTATCTTGCTGCAAAAATCTCTCAAGTGGGCCACTGGATCACCGTGCCCATTGTACAAATCAAACTTGGGCATCTTAAACCCAACCGTCAATTGCACATTCGAAAACAGATATAGGTCTTTGTAGGCCACACTTACTTAACCTCCCAATCCCCGCATGTCTCCGAATGATTGCTCTAAGCTTTTAACTTTCCTGAACATCTCCTCTTGTTCGAGATTTTTGGATGGTTTCTCAGCTTCTAACGGGAGGTCAAAACGTGGAGTATAAGATTAGGTTTCGAGAGCTTTGAAAGTGGGCCCCGAGGGGTAGTATTGGTTGTCCTGGCCCTGGAGCATAAGATCCCTAGAGGATCTGTGGAGTGCAACTGGTGGAGATGCCACGAAGATGGGTGTGACTGGTGGATGAGGGTATGGAATTGGTTTAGGTGGTGGAGCTTGTGGTGTATACGAAGTGGTGCCCTGGTAGTGTTGGTAAATGGGAAAGCTCGGGGACAAATCAGTGGCAGGATGATCCTGAGATTGAGCCGGTGGTGGGATGAAGGTAAGGTTAGTGGGGTAAGCTAGTGGTGGTTGCCCATTTGCCCAGGCCTGATGCATTTTGGCCATTTGTTGTTTCAGTTTATACATCTCTTCTTTCATTGTATTCACATCCAACTCTTTTACCTCAGCACTTGTATTTACATCTGGGTTAGACATAATTATTTCGCCCGTGGATCTGTTTTGGTATGGGTGGGTTGCCAGTATTCTAAGTGAACTAACAACTGCTTGAATTCTGGAGATCAACAACAAACTTGTTAGTGATTAGAGCTTAACAGATAGGCAACTGCATATTTGAATGCAATGCACCTAAGCAATTTAACCATTTATATCAAGTATTTGCTTGGTTCCTTGTGTCATCCCATCTTTTCCTAATTATATCTTCTCTTTTATTGACACTCATACCTTCCTTTGTTTGATCCTTCTCTCATTTTCCCCTTTAATTTTTTTTCTTTCTTTTGGTATGGTCGAATCCTATGGAGATTGCCTATGTATCATTACCCCGCATGAATTAGACCGAGCATAGTTCTGGTAGATAAGTGTAAAAATAAGTAGTAAAATATTTTGGAATAAAAAGGAAAATGTGTTTATTACAACGACACATTTTATTACAAACTTAAAAGACTCTGAAAGCAAGATGACAATATGGCCTAAAAATAGACTAACAAACTTTGAATGACAAATACAGACTTAAACACAAACTGCCAGACTCCAACAGAAAGAAAAATACAAATTAAAAAGTCATGAATGCATTAGTGCTTAAAATGATCCTGGTGCCCGTGGGACATCATTCGGTCTCGACATGGGCCTATATGCAAGATTCCTTTGAAGCCTCTCCAAGTCACGCATTATCTGGCGAACGAACGTCATCATTGCAGCGAAGAAAGTTGTACGAGTCATGTCCTCGTATGCTTGGTATTTCACAACAATGTAGTCAGAAATGGCTCTGATCCTCTCTCGGATTCTACCTTTTTCCTGAAGCAAACGCCCGACCTGCTGATTCCGAGCTTTCAACACCTGAGTGTCGTGATGGTTTTGGTTTTGGAATTATTGTATTTCTTTCTCCATTTGAGCCATCAAATCATAGCAGTGTTCCCTATCAGCTTTAAAGTCTTAGGCTTGCTTGGCCATCTCATTCTCGAGGGTAGTTACTTTCCTCTTCAGATTGGTGATTGTCCCTTCATAATTCCTTTTCATTCATTGCACAGACCATGCCCGTCCTTCCAATTAAATCCGAATTTTTGCTAGATTGGCCTCAGATTTTTCTAGTTCATCTTGACACTCATACGCTTTTTTTCGCAGTCTGTCTATAAGCCTTTCATCCGCTCAGCTTCTTTATGGGTTTCTAGCAGCTATTCTCATTTTTTGGATTTGGGCACGGAGGGCCTCATTTTCCTGAGTTAGCCTTTTCTTTTTGCCTTCATCTGTAGCTTCCTGGATACTGTTGCTGAACTTGAGGTCTCTGATTCGTCTTTCTAACGTGCTTATTTTGGCCCTATAACTTTCTTCTTTTGCTAACCAACCCCACTGCTCTTGCGAGTCGTCGTTGAACTGTTGGACATGAGCTCTTTTAGCAGGTCTTTCAGGAATCTAAAACCTTTTGCCGAACCAAATAGCGTACTTGGGGTCTACCTCGCCTCTGGCTAAATCCCGAACCATGGTCTTAGGCTCCAGGAATCAGCATTGATTCAACACCTGGCGAACCCTTCCTTCTGAAAATGTGTCCTTTGGGCCCAATTCTATGGCATGTTTACTCAAATCTTCATCGCGAGGAATAGTTTGAAATCTGCCCAGTTAACGCAGCACTCTTTGAGGAGCATACGGTTGGATGCTCTGGATGCCCATAAGGAGAAGGTAACACACTTCAGCCGACATGTATATTGCTTCGGTGATAGGAAGCCATCCGAATGCCCACTCAACTTTATCGGCAGTTCAAGAATTTAAGAGTGAAAACCAAGCCTCAACATCTTCAGGAAAAACAATACCTATCATTTGGCTTTCAAATTCGTCGATGCATTTTAAACCGGTCAGACCGTGGTTCATATATCCAACCTGGTGGCAGAGATGCTCTTGGATCCAGAATTGTAGTAGTAAATTGCAGGCTTGGAAGAAATTTCCCCCTTCTTGACAAATTGTCAAAGCTTGGTAAATCTCAGACAAAATTAGGGGGACCAAGGTACCATTAGCTCTCTTAATTGCAACATCAACCATTCCTACGATGCCCAGTTTTATGTGGTTGTCTTCTCGTAGACAGATTACAGTGCCCAAGAATGCTTTTATAAAAACTAAACCTCGCCTTGCCTCCCACTTGTCTTTATTTTCGGCATGAGTCAAACTAGTGTCCGGTGCTTCAAAGCCTTTGGGGTTACCATAGCGATGATACAAGAACTGGAAAGTGCAACCTCCTTTAGAAAAATTCCTATCCTGAACGTCTCGGCTAATACTCAACATGTCGAGAAATTTTTGCGGAGATACCGGCCTTGGTGATACAGGGTATAGACTTCTAAGGTTTCCACTGAATCCGGCATAACCCGCAATTTCCTCTAGAGTGGGTATGAGCTGAAAGTAAGAAAAACAGAACACATTGCGAGTGGAATCCCAAAAAGGTATCAGGGCCTCAATCACGTCCAATCTTGGCTTGATATTCAAAAGTCCGATAAGGCCACCCAAAACTTTTACCACAGTTTCTCTGCTGTCTTTCCCTAAATCGTTCCATCACATGTGAAGCTGTAAAGGGATCTCTTTAATAGCTGAAAAGGGTTCATTTTTATTTATGCTCATCTTGCACATTTATTAGGGTAATTTTAAAAGAGAAATCAAGACTCGTTTTAACTCAAAAAATTTCACTAAATTTTTATTTTTTTTATTTTTTATTTTTTTTAAAAATATCCGGTTTTGTCAATACGTCCCTTCAGTACTTTGATGAAGAAGATTTAAATGCTGTTTTACTAACCGACCAAAAAATTTGAAAATGACCAACGGCTGCTGTTCCTGCCAAAAACGGCCTTCCGGTGCCTTTTTGGGGACATTCGACAAATTTTGGATAAGAATGGCATCGCCTTACTTATGGAAAAATAACGACATTTATATACCCTTTTTTTGTGATTATATATATTTTTGAAAATAGTTGGACCCGATGTGGGTTGCCTATGTATCCCATATCCGGTGAGAATCAAACTTACGTAGTTCTGCCGGACTTGACGGAAATAAAACCAACTATTTTTAAAAAAGGAAAACAGAAAATTTTGGTAGAGCTTCACTGTATTTTCGGAAAGGGGTATAAAGGAGTTTTCTTAGTTAAACGACAATCGAAATGGGATTTATTTATTTAATGAATTCAGAGTCGCCATTTGGGATATTTATGGTGTCCTGATGATAGGCTATAATTACATATTTTAGTCAATTCTTACACTCTAATTTACTGCACTTTAATTGAGTTTGAGCTTTAATCACTAGTGTTTTGCACTAATAGTGTGTTTTATGCCTTGTAGGAGTGATTTCGAGCTATGTAGATGTTATAGAATGAATTCAAATGATCTGGAGTTTTGAAGTCTGAGTAAAAGCCCAAAGAATTAAGCCGGGATCATATTTGGGGATCAACGGATGATAAAACAACAAAACGAAGACTCGAGGAAGTATATTGCGTATTATTTAGTAAAATAGACATAACTTTTCACACAGAACTCCATTTGGGCTCCACAATATATGGTTGGAAATATAACGTAAAGGGATACAACTTTCATGTTTTATGTTTTTCCAGATTCGGAACGGAACAAGGTGAAAAACGAGCTCTAGCACGAAGTACGCGCGAGTTCGCGCACCTGTTCGCGCATTTTGGCAAACATTCTGCCTGGGACGCGCGAAGGACGCGCGAGCTCGCGCGTCTCACCCGGGAAAAGTGTCCTTTTTGACATTGGAGAAGGTATAATTATTTGGGCCCAACCCTACTTGGTATATATACACGGGAGGACGCCACTTTGGTGAGATCGAACATATTTTGGAGGGGAATTCACGTGGAGGAACACACACCACGCTTGGAGGAGGCTTCTAACTAGTTTTTCTTCTCTTCTCTTCCTTTAATCTCGTAGTTTATTAGTTCTAAATTTGTTGGTTGCTACATGAACGTTGTAGTTTGAAGCTTGAATTGTTCTTATTATTTTATCATATTGGTTTATTTATTCAATCTTGCGCTTAATTATTTAATTTCTTGATCACCAATTGAATATTATCTACGAATCTAGGATTGAACTCGGGAGAGGGAATTCTAAATTGCATATAAGATTGAGTAGAGCAAGATCTTAACTCTTAGGGGGAGCGAATTTGCGGTTAGGATAGGAATATACCTAATCGCCTTGCTTGGTTATTATACGGGAATTATAAATGCGTTCTTGTTAATCCTAATTCCATAGGAATATAGGCGTTAGGTTAGCTTGAATAGGCGAGTTGTACTTCGGGAGAAGGCTACTGAGCAATATTAACCCCGTCAATCAATAAACCGAATAAATTAATTAGACGATTTAAGTGGAAAAACTCAACGGGATTGTTAGCTAACCCATAGCTCTAGAATATTCACTCACATTAAATTCGTCTCTCTATAATTTGCCAACTTGTTTTCTTTAATATTTTTGGTTGCTACTCTAGATTAGTTGTAGTTAACTAATCACACCTTAGAAAATTGCTTGAATAGATTAATTGTTTGGTTTAATTTAGTTGATAGTTAATCACAAGTCCATGTGGGTACGATATCTGAACTTAAAATCCTATATGACTTGTCGACCACGTATACTTGTGTGTGCGTTTGGAAGCAACAAGTTTTTGGCGCCGTTGCCGGGGACTTAGAAATTAACTATTTTACTAGATTAGATTTTTACTTTCTATCTATTTAAGTTTTTAAGTTTACTTTAGTTATTATTATAATTTTCTTTATGGCATCTTTGAACGAAAAGTGGTGGCATAGTAAGTATTCTTCTTTTTGTGATCCTTGTCCATATTGTAAAGGACCACACTTGTAGAAATATCGCAAAAATATTCCCAACACCGAGTTGTGTGCACCATCTCCATCTTGTTCTATTTGTGATGGAAATTTGAATAATTGTCCTAAGTGTTGTTATCCTACTCCAATCCCTTCTTATGTTGATTCTAATAATTCTTGTGAGTTTGACAGACGTAACGAATGGGATAATGTAAAATACGATGTTCGCATTCTTGATCGATGTATTTTGACATCCCACAGCTTCGGCAGGATTGCTTAGCCCCGTTCATCTTCGGCACAAGAGCGCTCGATCAGTAAGCTATTACGCACTCTTTCAAGGGTGGCTTTCGGGCACCTTCTTTCTCTTCATTTCATTTCAGGCAGGTTGAAAAAGGCAGAGGTCAAGCTAAGGGTACAAGGAGGTAAGGTATATTTGATGAGTAACTGAGAACAAAGGAGCGGTTCAAGCCAGATTGTAGGAAGTGGGCGATAGTTCGCCTATAACAAGAGTTCTCAGGTGAGTATAGACATGCCACCTTTTGAGGCACTCTATGGACGCAAGAATGCACGGGAAATTATTAGAGGAACATGGAGGTTTCCGTGATAAAATTATGAATGAGATGCAACAATTTATAGAAGGAAGAACTGAACAGGGACAAGAGATCGATCAATTTGGAAGTTCTATTCACGACTTAGAGGCTCAATTAAGTAAAAAAGTTGATGAGTGTAACTCCCAACAATTTAGTGATGAGTTATGTGAAGCTGAAAAAGATCTTCCAGGCCAAATTGAGGAGCTAAAACGAGAATACCAACCATTAGATCATGCTTTTTTTTTATGTTACCGAGGTTGAAGAGTGCAAAATTGAGGATGTCAAAAATAATGCAATTTTGGAGTTGGAGCATATTGGACCTCATTCTAAACACTTTTCAACATTATGTTTGGTTGGTGACATGGAAATTGATCCATTCGAGCATATGGAGGAGTCAATAGATGAGGAACAAAGTGTTTATATTCTGAAATTTGCCACACCAAGGAGACAAAACGGCATTCCTCACTTAAAGGCCAAGAAGTGCAAGATGCGATACCTACTACTTGGGTTCCTTATTTTTACACCACCACCTCATGAACGTGATAGAAAAATTGATGCAAAATTGGGGGCGCAATTTATATCCTCAAAGTGGAAGGAAAAGTGGTGAAAGTGATGGCGTCGTGCCGCGACGTTAAATCAAGCGCTTGTTGGGAGGCAACCCAATTCTATTTTTTTTTTTTTTTAATTGTGTTATATTTTTTTTTCTTTGTGGTGTTGTTTTTGTGTTTTGTAGGAGTAAGAGCATGGGGTCAAAGTCAATAGGCGAGTGCAAAAGAGAGAAGTTGGTTGAAACTGAGTGTGAGGTACCCACACAAGGGATCATACGTGGAAGAAGTCTGAGTATCCCGTGAGCTGCTAATTCTTCGGCCTTTGGCCTACCAGGGAGTCTCTTTTACCCTCTTATTATTTATAGTGTGCATTGAGGACATTGCACAATTTTAAGTTTGGGGTGAGGAGATTGTATGAGTGACTTTCTATGCTATTTTAGTGTGTTAGATTAATTGAATATTTTTTTTAGAAAAACATACAAAAAAAGGACTTTTCCCAACGATGGATCTCCTAGAAAGTTTTCTTGAGGGATTTATGTCTAAAGAAAAAGGACAAAAAGATTTTCTTTGTAGGTAGTATAGTAATTGCCCCATGGTTTTTCTTTGTGCCACGATTCTTTTACAAGGGTTTTGTTTGGACCGGGTGTAGGTAGTTTTTTTTTAGGAGAGAAATCATGGTGCTATCTTTTGAATTGAAGCAATATCTCTTGACTTGGTTATGCCTTGAGAATAGTGAGTACTTTGGTTGTGACGCTTAGGCTCAGTTTTTGACTCTTGTAGAAGTACCTTAATTTGTATTATCTTAACTTTGCTTAACTGCTTTGACTAGAGTGTCTATGAATCCAATCCCGAGTGAGTTATGTGCCATGTGTGTGTAAGGTTTTACGTTATTCGGTGCATTGCATTTGATGTCTAGAACTTACCCCGTGTGTTTGCAAAGCGAAATAGTAGTTTTGTTCAGTCTTGGAAGTGATAGAGGCATTTCTTTGTTGAGCCATATAAATACTTTACCCGCCTAATTGTTATGTATCATAGTTAACCCCTTTGAGCCTATAATACTTTTTCTTTGGCAACCACACTATAAGCCTTACCCATTTGTTTGAATTAACCATCTATTTGAACTTTTTCACCTCTCATGAGCACTTGAATTGTTATGAACTTTGTGAAAGTTAACATGTGGGGTGGTTGGTTTGGCTTTTGAGTGGAACTAATGAAATAAGGAGAAAGGTGCAGTGTTTTGAAAAAAAAGTAAGAGCAACTAGAATTTAGTTGTATTGTTGTGAAACATATTCTGTGATAGTGGTGACTCTTGATATAATTGTGCTTAAAGAAGTGGGGAGTTAATATATATTGATGTGAAGGTGGAGTTTTGGTTTGACAAAAGTATGTGGTTTAAATGTTAAAATTTATATATTAAAGTGCTTAGCAAGGTGTAGTCACTCTTATATCTAAGCGTATCCTACCCATCCCGTAGCCTACATTATAACCAAATAAAGTCCTACTTGATCCTAGACTGAATGAGCTCGATTAGTAGAGTAGTACATTACGGGCAAGCCTATGGTGCATCTTTTGTGGCATATGAATGTTATTTATGAGAGTGAGTGACTTCTTTCAATCTTGAGTTCCTAAGTGTTCTTAAATTTTATTGTGTGGAAAAACTCTCTTTTGTTGTGTGAGGGCACTTGATTCATGAAGGAAAGGTAATATCATTGATCTCTATGTTAGAGTAAGTAGGTGAGTTGCGAATAATGCGTGGAACTTGTGAGTCAAATCTTGAGGTGAAGATGTTACACTTTTGTGCTTAGTCCATTTTAAATATTCTTATGTTACACTTTTGTGCTTAGTCCATTTTAAATATTCTTGGTGCGATGAGTTAGGAGAATTGTATAAAAAGGCTGTGTCTATAAAAAATGTAGTTTGATTGCTCGAGGACGAGCAATGTTTTAAGTGTGGGGTGTTGATGATAGGCTATAATTACGTATTTTAGTCAATTCTTACACTCTAATTTACTGCACTTTAATTGAGTTTGAGCTTTAATCGCTAGTGTTTTGCACTAATGGTGTGTTTTATGATTGTAGGAGTGATTTTGACCTATGTAGATGTTATGGAAAGAATTCAAGTGATTTGGACCTTTGAATTCTGAGTAAAAGCCCAAGGAATTAAGCCGGGATCGTATTCGGGGATCAATGGATGATAAAACAACAAAACGAAGACTCGAGGAGGCATATTGCGCACTGTCTAGTAAAATAGACATAACTTTTTTCTCAGAACTCCATTTTGGCTCCACAATATATGGTTGGAAATCTAACTTAAATGGATACAACTTTCATGTTTACGTTTTTCCAAATTCAGAATGAAACAGGGTGAAAAACGAGCTCTAGCGCGTAGTATGCGCGAGTTCGCGCACCTGTTCGCGCATTTTGGCAAACATTCTACCTGGGACGCGCGAAGGATGCGCGAGCTCACGCGTCTCACCCAGGAAAAGTGTCCTTTTTGACATTGGAGAAGGTATAATTGTTTGGACCCAACCCTACTTGGTATATATACACGGGAGGACGCCACTTTGGTGAGATCGAACATATTTTTTTAGAGGAATTCACGTGGAGGAACACACACCACGCTTGGAGGAGGCTTCTAACTAGTTTTTCTTCTCTTCTCTTCCTTTAATCTCATAGTTTATTATTTCTAGAGTTTTTGGTTGCTACATGAATGTTGTAGTTTGAAGCTTGAATTGTTCTTATTATTTTATCATGTTGGTTTAATTATTCAATCTTGCGCTTATTTATTTCATTGCTTGATCACCAATTGAATATTATCTACGAATTTAGGATTGAACTCGGGAGAGGGAATTCTAATTTGCATATAAGATTGAGTAGAGCAATATCTTAACTCTTAGGGGGAGCAGATTTGCGGTTAGGATAGGAATATACCTAATCGCCTTGTTTGGTTATTATACGGGAATTATAAATGCATTCTTGTTTATCCTAATTCCATAGGAATATAGGCGTTAGGTTAGCTTGAATAGGCGAGTTTTACTTCGGGAGAAGGCTACGAGCAATATTAACCCCGTCAATCAATAAACCAGATAAATTAATTAGACGATTTAAGTAGAAAAACTCAACGGGATTGTTAGCTAACCCATAGCTCTAGAATATTCACTCACATTAAATTCGTCTCTCTATAATTTGCCAACTTGTTTTCTTTAAACTTTTTGGTTGTTATTCTAGATTAGTAGTAGTTAATTAATCACACCTTAGAAAATCGCTTGAATAGATTAATTATTTGGTTTAATTTAGTTGATAGTTAATCACAAGTCCCTGTGGGTACGATATCTGGACTTACAATCCTATATTACTTGTCGACCACGTATACTTGCGTGTGCATTTGGGAGCATCATGTTCCAAGTCACCGGTTCAAATCCCGAATCGAGGAAAAGGTTGACTCTGTATCATATCCCGCGAACCATAAATCCGGGTAAGGAATTTTGTTAACCCGGGAGAAGGTGTTAGGCATTCCCGAATTCCGTGGTTCTAGCACGGTCGCTCAATTGTTATTATTGGCCTATTATCTGATTTTAGTACATGTTCAAAACCTATGTGCATTTTACCTTTAAAACTGCTTTTATTTATTTTAAAGAAGATTTAACATCGTCTAAAATATATCGTTGGATCACGTCACATGACCGTAATCCAAAACACATTTTATTCAACGTTATTAAGATTTGGATTTGGGTAACATCAAATGCACACCCGTGTTTAGGAAGGTAATATTATTAAATTAACGTGCCTAAAGCAGTTTTTAACTTTGCGAGGACCATGAAAATTTGCTAAATGGCAAGCCTTGAATTCTAAGCATTTAAACAAAAATTCATTAGAATGAGGGCCATGCAATTGTCATTTTGTTCGACACGGCGCACCTCAAATTATTCTACTTAAAAGGGAATTCAGACTAATTCATGAGGGCCTTAAACTATGTTTGGTCTAATATGGCTCGCCTCCAATCAACTTCAAACATATATATAAAAAAAAAACTTAAGGGAATTAAGACTATTTATATTTAGATTTGATCCCATTGTTACTCATAGGATACAGGGCTCGATGACAGGCCCAACAACTCATCATAATCTCGACTTAGAGACAAAGAATTGATAGATTGCCCCCAAAAGCAGTGGACTTCTATTCAACTTAAAATGATTTTGATACTCAAGCCCAAAAGAGGCCAAAATATCACCGGGCATGGGCAGTAGGCGAAGAGCTAAGAATTGAACCTCATTAAAAGGCAAATGTATATGCAAATAAATCAATGCTTTAAGCATTATTACTATCACCAATAAAACGGGCTTGTTCAATCACCAATCATTGCAAAAATATAACATGCAACACTATCCATAATTGATTGACCTTATAAATACAAAGAACTCATATCAAACTCACAGACTTTCAAATTTGCTTTTAAACTACATTTACACCTACAGCCCTTTAAACGTATTTTAAAAAAAACTTATGTACAAACATGGACACCACTAAGCTAGAACACCCCTGAAATCAATAAATCAAATCCCAGGCTTGTGTGCAAGTGGATCTGAATATGCGATGCATAAAACCAAGCCTAGTCTGGGCTTGAGAGCCCAAGTATGTCCAAGCTCAAAACCAGAAGATCAGACTCGAAATCGAGTCCAGACCAGCAGCAAATTTGCCATATTCAAGATGCTAATTCTTTATAATCCCACCTCACTTACACGTTCAATGTTAACTACAACAACTTAGGAACATAATCTTGTAATTTAACAGCACATCACCGATCTAAAACTAACTGATACATCTATCAATATATATCAATCCATTAACCATTCACTCTAACACATGGCAACCATTAACTCTAATAGTAGCCTTATTATAATTCCAATCTAAAACTCAAAGTCTTTAAACACAAATTCACATTAAACATGCTGAGAAAAGCAACTGATACTACGAGCTAAGAAATAAACTAAGCAGGAAGAACCTCTGGTAGCAGGAAAACATAATCTTCATTTCCTCTTCAATAAAACAACCCATGAACTATTTCTACATGCTTGGATCAAGGATAAGTAACTAGAGATGAAAAAGAAAAAAGGATTTAGGAATTAGCAGCCACAAAGCAAGGGTCAGTAACAGTAACACCCAGATTCAACAATGAAGCCAATGAAATCAGCCTAGAAATCTAATGGAACAGTGACATTTGGCAAAACTTGAACCAACAAACTTTCAACCACCAAGTATCAATCCATTTCGCATTCAAATGAGTTAAAATAGTTTCAGCGGTTGAAAAGAAATTGAAAATCACTCATAATCCAATGAAATAGTAGCAATTTTTGTTTTGTAAATTTGATCTCTAATCAATGTTTAACCTCAAGATTCCCTCTTTTGTCTTCTCTTTCTATCAATTCTTAAACTCCAGACCGTAGACTTGTTCTTAATTCTATCTTCTCTATCTCTCAGCCTATATCAATGTCTCTCTCTCTATATCAATGTGTGTTCACCTAAACTCCAGACTATCTGTCAATTATATACCCTTCATTCTCTCCTCTCTGAATTCTATATCCTGCCTTTAATACTGTATTTTCATCTTTTTTAATGGGTATTGGGATAGTGTCATCTCCACTACAACTCATTTTTCATTTTTAATCATCTACTAACTTAGTGCTTATTATTTAAATAGCTGGTGCACTACTAAAATTTGTTAGTGCCTCCCCCCCCCCCCCCCCCC
>MU741303.1:78914-90084 GCA_026770625.1 Nicotiana glauca
TGAAGTTCTGAACATTTACAGACTTAAAAACAAAATCATTTGGGCAATCAAAACTAAATGATAAATGAAAACATTATCGATTAAATACAAAAGCTAATTAACAAACCTAAAATCAAAGCACAAACACAAACAGAACCAACTATATTAAAGCAAGAAACTAAAATTAAGGGAACTACGAATAGATGAACATAACCTAAGTCAAAGAAATTGAGTTTGAAGCTAATCGTAACCTCACTCAGAGAATGGACCAATCAAAACATGTAGAAGAAAAGAAGAAGTGGCAGATGTAAAGCGAGTTTAAAGATGACTAGAAAATAGTAAAGGGAACTTACTTATTAGACTCTGAAAACATCACTTGCTATCATGATTCACGCGAAACTGATAGTAATCGCTTGTTCTTTTAAAGAACAAGTGAGCAGTATCAGTTTTGTGAGGAATCAGTCTTCTAATCATGGAACGCTAAGGGCCTGGACCAATATATGTCACTGGGTTCACAAAAATCAAATTTTGAACCTCTAGGGCTCGATCTTAGATTCGATATTCGAGAAGTTTTGGTAAGATTCGAAGGAAACTATAACGACCCGACCGGTTATTTTGCCTTTTAGAACCCCGTTCCCCTAAATAAAGCTTCCCTTACTTGCTTTAACTAATTTACATCTTGCAGGGGCAATTGGTTTGGGAATTGGAAGGGTTTTGAGAAAAAAATATGCCCTTTTGCTTCTTTAAGATTTCTTTAAAAGGCCAAGTTTGACTTCGATCAACATTTTGGGAAAACGGATACGAATTTGTGATTTGGCAATTTTGAAGGGTCCGTGGAAAAATATGGGACCTGGGCATATATCCGGAATCGAATTCCGAGGTCCCTAGCCAGAGTAATGAATTTTTATCAAAAAATTGTTTAATCAAAGTTTTAAGGAATTAAAGAAACTAAGTAATAATTGATTCCCTAGGTATCGGGATTGGAATTTGGTCCCAAATATTGGTACAGGTCCGTAATGTCGTTTAAGACTTGCCCGTAAAATTTGGTGTCAATCCGAGTAGTTTAATGGCATTTTGACCCGTTAGAAGAGAATTAAGAACTTGAAGTTCAATAGTTTGATCCATTTGGTTTTAGGACATTATTCCAAGATTTAGCGTTATTTTGAGTGACCCGAGGGTTCGGGTAGGTTCGCCTTGTGATTTCAGACTTGTCGGCATGTTCGGGCGGGGCTCGGGAGCCCCGAGCGTCAAACGAGCGAGGTTCGAGCGAAGTAGAAAAGCTTAAAAAGAGCTGTAGGTTGCTGCTTCTGTCATAACTGCATCTGCGGTTTTTGAGCCACAGATGCGGTCAATGAATCGCAGAAGCAAAAAAGGGGGAAGCCCAGGGAAAACTGCAGAAGTGGCCCAGGGACCGCAGAAGCGGTTTCCACTTATGCAATCCCCTGGCCGCAGATGCGGTCCAACCATTTTTGGCCCAATAACCGCAGAAGTGGCCCAATAAGCGCAAAAGAGGTTCTGCCTATGCGACTCCCAGACCGTAGAAGTAGCCTAGTCCCTTATGCCCAAATTCGCATATGCAGCCACTTTTCCGCAGAAGCGGGACCGAAGCTGCGGTCCCAAAATTACAGAAGCGGAAATCACTGGGCAGTGAGCTCTTTTAATTCGATCTCAAGGTCATTCATTGCACACACTACTCCACACTTAGGCAAATTTGGGGCTTCCAAAGAGAGGGTTTCAACGTAACATTTCAAGGTAAGTAATTCTCATTCATCCTTAGTTTAAATACATGTACATTAGGTAGATTGAACACTAAAAACTAAGTAAAAATTAAGGGTTAGAGCTAGACCTAGGGTTTTAATAAAACTAGGATTAAATCATGTAATTTGCTATGTAATGAACTAGAAGTGATATATTACTGATCCTTAGGTTGTAGAGAACAACTTCCTTCGAAAAATCTCGGAATTCGGGCACGTGGGCCCGGGGTCGGGAATTAGGAAACTTGTGAGAGGGGTTGGGAAATGGCTTAAACAGCTAGAACTCGATCTTGTAAACTTATATTGACTAGTTCTTACTTCTTTTAACTAGTTTGTGATCGTTTGGCTCCGACTGGAGGGCTTGGACTTGTTTTAATCTTGGAGGTGCGCTTTGGAGCAAGGTGAGTCTCCTTTCTAACCTTGTAAGAGGGAATTGTCCCCACAGGATTAATTAATGAGAATTTGTTGCTAAATGCGGGGGTTACGTACATACTAGGTGATGAGAGTCCGTGCGTAGTTACTATAATGTCAATTGCTTGGGTAGTTTAGGACCCACATCATGCCTAATTTGAAGATATCTGTCATTTAACTTGCCAAGATGACCATTTATGATATATTAGAGACTTGAAAGAAATGAAAAGTGAACATATGAACTTGTTGAACCTTTGTAAGAATTTTCCTTGTATAAAAATGAGCCTTTGTGTGCATTCTTGATGTTTCTTAATATTTATCGATGGGTCCGATCGCCTCGGTGAAAATAGATGCATCTATGGTACGGGTCGTTCGACCCTCGGCAGTGCACAGTTTATTTTTCGTTGGAGCGGGCCTTCGACCTCGGCGTGATTGCGCATGTTATATATATATGCTTAAGTTTAGACACGACATGATTACTTGCTAAGTATGTAAAAAAAAAAGGGAAGAATGATAATTAAATATGGTCAAGAACATGGTTATGACTTTTCATTTTAACTTGTTTTTATTGGAAACTCTTCATGCTTTGCATATCACATTATTACTATATTATCTTGACCCTAGTAGGTATCAAGTCGACCTCTCCTCTCTACTTCTTCGAGATTAGACGGGATACTTACTGGGTACATATTTTTTATGTACTCATACTACACTTCTGTACTTAAATGTACAGGATCTGAGACAGGTGGATCCGATTATCATCCTGGTGCGCGCCTGTGAGCGGACTTAGGACTTCTACGGTGAGCTACATTTCCCTCCATGTCGATCCGCAGCCGAAAAAGTCCTTCCTTTGTATTTTTATTATTTTCTATCTATTCAGATTCAGATAGTAGGATACTACGGTATTATTTTGGGATGTGTATTCTATTAGTTGCCCGTAGCTTGTGACACCAGGTTCTGGCACACACTTGGTAGACTTCTATTTTGGGGTTGTGTACAATATTATTTACAGTATTTTGTCCTTCTAGTTTAAATATCAAGTCAAGTATTTATTCCACTTATTCTTAATTAGAAGTAGCATAAGAATTTTAGTAAAGTTTTCACATTGGCTGGCCTGACAAGGGTGTCAGGCGCCCTCATGACCCATTGTGGAATTGGGTCGTGACAGAAACTAGTCTAGGATTTGGAAAGAGGGGCTCGGGGTGATTCTATGGTGTAAAGATGGGGGTGATTGTGTAAGTTAGGGTTTGGGGTCCGAACTTCGATCAAAAATTCGAAGGATTCGGCTAAGATTCGAAGGAAATGGTTTGGGGGTTTGGAATGGGGAGGTGAAGAGGAACATATGGTGTAAATTTAGAAAGGATTGGACCACCGTAACCACTGTGAGGTGATTTCCGGTAGGCAGAGCAAGGGGAGACAGTGATGGTTTTGGGGGCAGCGGGTCTTTAGGGTTTGGGGTGAGGGAGATGAGATACGAGATTGGGGGGGAGGGGGTTCTGAGGGGGTGGGGTTTGTTTGGACAGTCATATACTGGGAGTGGAATTGGATCCTGGTCGTTCGATCAAACGAGATCAACGGATTGGATCATTGGATTAAACGAAACGGCGACGTTTGGATATGTTAGAGACCGGATTGGTCTCAGATGCAAACGAGTCGGGGTCGGGTAACGGGCTATGGGTTATAATCTGGACTGTTAGATCAATTTATTTCAATAGTCCAGATTAAAATGCCAGAAACGACATCGTTTTGGTTAACCTGTGTCGAACCGGTTTGGGGAGCGGGTTTGGGGAGTGGGTTTGGGCCGGTTTGAACGGGTTTGGATGCTTTTCTGATGTGTTTGGACTGGTTTTTTGTTTGGGCTTTGATTTAAATGGAATTTTAGCCCAATTTTGATTTTCCCCTCTTTTAATAATTATTTTCTTTTCTTTTCTTCCCCTTTTTTTCAAAAATTAAAACTAAAATCCTATATTGAACTATAAAACCAATTTAGCCTAAAAAATGCTAATTAACTCTAAATAATAATTATCACAAATAATTAAATACCAAATTAAAAGAAAATTACGCAATTTTGACATTAAACACTAAAAATGCAAAGTACGTTATTTTTGTGATTTTTTTATTTTTAAAAAAGAATAACTTACTTAATTAATCCTGATTGTAAAATTAAATCCTAAATGCAAATGCAATCTATTTTTGTATTTTTTAATGCATTAATAAAATTAAATATGCAAACAATCATGAAAATCGCACATAATTAAAGAAAAGATCTAATTTTGGGAGCTCTTTTGGAGTGATTCATGTGAGGAAAAAATCACGTGCTCACAGTATGCATACAGGTGCCAAAGGCTTGGGCCAAAATGGAATGTCTTCTAAGAAATTTCGGAGCCATTCAACTTCTTCATCGGCCTTGTCTTAAGTTATAAACTCAGACTCCATTGTAGAGCGAGCGATATATGTCTATTTGGATGACTTCCAAGAAAATGCTCCTCCACCAATGGTAAAAACGTATCCACTTGTGGATTTTGTTTCCGTTGATCTGGTGATCCAATTTGCATCACTATATCCCTCAATGACTACGGGATAATTATTGTAATGCAATGCATAATCTTGGGTATATTGTAAATATCCCAAAACTCATTTCATTGCTATCCAATGAGCTTGGTTGGGATTACTTTTGTATCGACTAAGGTTACTTATTGCACAAGCTATATCAGGTCGTGTACAATTCATAATGTACATCAAACTTATCAACACTCGAGCATATTCCAATTGAGATTTTCTTTGACCTTTATTCTTTAAAAGAGTATGATTTAAATCAATTGGCGTTTTTGCTTCTTTAAAGTCCAAATATTTGAACTTTTCAAGAACCACTTTAATATAATGAGATTGAGACAAAGCTAGACCTTGAGGAGTCTGTAGGATCTTAATTCCCAAAATTAAATTGGCAACTCCTAAGTCTTTCATATCAAATTTACTAGTAAGCATGCGCTTGGTAGCATTTATGTTTGCAATATCGGTACTCATTATCAACATATCATCCATATGTAAACAAACAATGACTATTTGATTTGGAGTATTCTTAATGTAAACACATTTATCAGTCTCATTCATCTTGAAACCATTTGACAATATTGTTTGGTCAAATTTCGTATGCCATTGTTTTGGTGCTTGTTTTAGTCCGTAAAATGACTTAACAAGTCGACACACCTTCTTTTCTTTTCCGTGAAATAAAAACCCTTCAGGTTGTTCCATATAGATTTCTTCCTCTAAATCTCCATTAAAGAAGACTGTCTTTACATCCATCTGATGGATTTGAAGGCCATACACGGCGGCTAATGCTATTAACACCTAGATAGATGTAATCCTTGTTACCGGCGAGTATATGTCATAGTAATCAAGACCTTCTTGTTGTCTAAACCCTTTAACAACTAATCTTGTCTTATATTTGTCAGTAGTACCATCAGCTTTCATTTTCATTTTGAAATTCTATTTAGAACCCAAAGGTTTATTTTCCGGAGGAAGACCAATGTCACGACCCAAAATCCACTAAGGGTCGTGGTGGCGCCAGACACCTCTGTAAGGAAAGCCAGCTAAATTATCAATTAGATTATCTTTTAATACCTTTGAAAATCTAGGATTTTTCCTTCCACTTTTCATAATTAAAACAATCTCTACTTCAATTCAAATTAAGTAATAACTACTAGTACACATCTTTCATAAATCATCCCAGGATCCGGTGTCACAAGTGCATGAGCATCTATTGATAAGGAAAATAAAATACAACATTTGTCCGAAATACAGTGGACAGGGAATAAATATAAAAATGCTGAAAGGAACTACACTAGCTGCGGGTCGCCTCGAACAATGCAGCTCACCTAGTCCCAGAATCATCCGCGCTGCAACGCCCAGTAGGCCACTAGAGGTATATATGAACTTGTGCAACAAAAATGCATAGAAGTATAGTATGAGTACGTAAACAATGTACTCAATGAGTATCCCGCCCAATCTCGAAGAAGTAGAGACGAGATGGCCAACTTTGAAACTCACTAGAGGTCAACTAACAATATTCTAGAAATGTGAGTGAAATCATGAATTTATATAGTAGTTTTAATTTGCGAAGCCAGAAAATAGGTAAACACCTCCAACAAATAGTCAGGGGCTTTCAAAGTTTATTCTTTATTATCTTATCAATTTATGTCAAGCCACGAAGGGCAAATTTCACGTTCAAAAATTCTCAAGCGACAAATAACATGCGCAAATCACATCGAGGCGATGGCACGATCCAACAGAAATAAATATGTACTTGTCGAGGGTCGATAGCGCGCCTATAGATGCATCTATTAATCTGCCGAGGTGTTCGGCCCATTCCAAAATAAACACACACAGACAGACAGTCAGTCAAGAAGTCAACATGGAGCAACTATCCAAGAAAAGCCAATTCTTTTTAATAATTTGACAAAACGAAGCTCAAGTCCTTTTTAGAAATCCATTTATTAATTCAATGTGATTTATGAAAATCAAATGTCAATAGGATTATAGATATTCCAAGTATAGCATGCTTTTGAGTCCTAGACTACCCGGACAATAGCATAATAGTAGCTACGCACGGACTCTCGTCACCTCGTGCATACGTAGCCCTCACAAATAGGAGCACATAACCAATTTAACTCACCTATGGGGTCAATTCCCCCTCACAAGATTAGAATGGAGACTCACCTCGCTCCGAGGATCCATAAACGGCCTCCAAGCCTTCCCGACGACTCGAATCATTGCCAAATGTTCCGAAACTAGCCAAATAACGGCAAACTAATGAGAATATACTCGAATACTTGTTAACAATTCAAATTATACAAATCTCCAACTCCGCTCAGTGAAATGACCAAAATGCCCTCGGGCCCACGTGCCCGGATTCCGAAATTTCTCGAAGATATACACTACCCATAGCTTCACTAGCTCAAGTATATAATTTACTCCTAATTTCATGCTTAAATTCGTGGTAAAATCCAATTTATCACGTTTCTAGGTTTTCTTCCAAAAATCCCAATTTTTTCCACAATTTTCATGCCATATTCCATGATATAATCTTGTATTTAACTTGGAAATGAGTAGGGGTAACTTACCTTAACATAGATGACGAAATCCCCCTTTGAAGCTCTCCAAAAATCGCCCCAAGCCATGACAAAATGGGTGAAATGAACCAAAACCCCGATTTAAAACCAGCTCTCTGCCTCCAGCCCTTTTCGCTTCTACGACTCCTCCACCGCAGGTGCGGTCCTAGCCTAGCCGCCCCAAACCGCTTCTACGATAAGCCCACCGCTTTTGCGGATCCGCTTCAGCGGATTCCTGATTTCATATGCGGTCCCTGCTCACCTCACTCCCAACCGCTTCTGCGGTTCCTTCCACGCTTCTGCGGGGCCGCTTCTGCGGTCCCATTTCCGCAGAAGCGGAAATACCAGCAACCAGCAAACTCTAGCCTTCCCAAAATTCATTTTCGATCTGGAATCCACCCGATGCCCCCGGGACCTCAACCAAACCTACCAACCAATCCAAAAACACATTACGGACTTGCTCGAGGCCTCAAATCACATCAAACGACGCTAAAATCATCAATCGGCCTCCAATCCAAGCTTTATGAACCTTGAAATTTCCAACTTCTATTTCCGACGTTTAAACCTACCAAATCACGTCTGATTGACCTCAAATTTTGCACACAAGTCATATTTGACATTACGGACCTACTCCAACTTCCGGAATCGGATTCCGACCCTGATATCAAAAAGTCCACTTCCGGTCAAACTCCTCAAAAAACTTCAAATTTCTATCTTTAGCCAAATGGCTCCAAAATGACCTACGGACCTCCGAATTCACTTCCGATCGCGCTCCCAACTCCAGAATCACCATACGGAGCTACCCCCAGTCTCAAAATTCCAAACAGACATCGATAACACTGAAATTCACTTCAAACAAAACTTATGAAATTTCTTCCAAAATGCCAACTTCCACAATAGGCGCCAAAATGCTCCCGGGTCATCCAAAACCTGATCCGGGCATACGCCCAAGTCCGAAATCATCATACAAACCTGCTGGAACCTTCAAATCTTGATTCTGAGGTTGTTTACTTAAAAGTCCAATCTTAGCCATTTTCTCCAACTTAAAGCGTCTAAAATGAGAATTTTCATTTAAATTTAACTCCGATATTCCTAAATTTCAATTCCGACCATGTGTACAAGTCACAATACCTGAAATAAAGCTGTTCATGGCCTCAGACTACTGAACGACGCACTAGGGCTAAAAATGACTCGTCGGGTCGTTACATTCTCTCCCACTTAAACATACGTTCGTCCTCAAATGTGCTGAGAACTATACTGAAGTAGTCTAAAATCACTGTTTAGCACCTCATGCACCTTCCCATGCTACCACGACTTAGCTGAGCACATTAGCTAGATAAATTCTAAAGATATTCCCTTTTATTCAAGCAAATAGGCCTTAGAGCCCAATTCCAACAGCCAGAATTCTATGCCAGGCCTGTTTGCAACATACGATCACCATATCAATCACTACACGCTGTACTCAAACCTGACTGCATAACTTTGCTGGATTCTTACTTTGCAACATTTAATCCACAGAACCACCATAAAATTTTCTGATCAACTTAGAAAATTCAACGAATCAGATGCTCCCATTTCACCTCATGACACACGCAAGTCTTACTCTAACTCTTACAATACCGCCACGACGGATGAGATGTGCCGAAATTCATAATTAACTGCTGAGCCAAACAATCATTGTCTATACTTCTGACAAGAAACATTGCCACATTCTGAACCCATAATGATCTTTGCTCCTTAATATACTTCACATAATCAGATTGCACTAATCCCAATTCCCATAATCTCGTCTCACCCAGTACGAACTGCTCAGGCAATAAGCCACTCTGAATGCGATCAAAAGTCTCATACGACCCCACAATGTGCTAATAGGCCACCAATCCGAATACAACACAAACAGGAAATCAAACTTTGGAAGGAATTACCTAACCCCTGCACTAATACGGACTTTCCTTAGAAGATAGGAAGCGAAACACACAAAAATAGCATATAGAAAACCAGACTCGACATAACACTATTGCAGCTCGCAATCCGATCCAAATAACATACCCATGGCGGCGTGCCACCCGATCCACACATAGATCTCACATAAGGAGATTGCAATTCGAGCTAAATCTGCTCATTACAATAAAAGTATTGAATTTCGATCGCAAACACGCTAAGTGCATAATACCATCCCTGAGAAAACACATAGCGCTATAGGCTACAAAACTCAAGCACAACTGAGGTGCGATACATGATCTAAATCTCAAGAGCCATTTTGCTCACACATCATCATCGCAACACGGAACCTCAACACATAAGAATTTACCAAGCCGTCTCACAACTCATACGGCGTAATAAATCATTACCTAGAATATCTGATGACAAAATAACACCCCTACTGTTCCTCCAGAGGGAACGCTCGCTGAAACGAACATAACTGGCCTGATATAATGCCCTGTTAACATATGGATCAATCCACTGATCTTAAGCCGATTTCTGATGGCACCAACTTAGCTTATAACCTTTCAAAGATCCCTAGTAACTCACTTTTCCTCATAACACATAAGAACAACCATCATAACCGGAGCAACCTCCTCAGTTCGTAACCCAATAACAAAGTGCCCTCCAGGCATAAATTCTCAAATTAACGATATTACCACAATCCTCATACTTGGTTCCAATCTTTAGTCAATCAAGTGACTACATGTCACACTTACACAATCTTCCCGTGGGACACGCTCCCATAATCTTCCGAAATAAGTAACGGGTTCGCCCATCTAATCCATCAGCCGCACTAACGCTGAAAAACGATCAAGACTCCTTAACCAGGATGCAAAGCCTCTTTCACAACACATTGATCTCAGGTGACGCTGAATACAATACCAATTTACTTTAAACATTCAACCCTTTCCTTTCTCATCCGAGCCCGTGACATCCTTGTCAACACCGAATTGCAACCTCGATCCTCACTTCGAATTTCCATGCTAATCACTGCATCCAACGTGCCAACATACGGTAGGACACAATTTCATCGTAACTCCGAAATCATTAATATTTTATCACCTCATCACGTAAGAACTTTTCACTTAACTCACTTCAGGAGAATCATAGCAACACACAGGTAAATTCCTATAACCGTAGAATATGCAAATCGGCAAGTAGTGGTCCAAGCCACCATAGCCCTTCCGGAATCCGCTTCTACTAAACAAGCCATAACAGAAGAATGCTTCTGAATAACATCAATTATGGCGGCCGAAGAAAAATAAAGGACTCCTAACTAGCTTGAAGCCACTATTACACAACTCAGGAACTCACCAGAATCCTTTATATCTCGTTAACATAACCTTACGCAATCATCCGCCGCAAATTCTCAGAATTTTCTGTAAAACCCCATCTTTCGTGTTCTGAATCATCAATCACCTTCGCACGACCGATCTCTTTGTTGGATAACCAATATAATTCTTTGCAGAAGCTTCGCGAACCACGCGACTGCTAATTTGCTCACGGGAAATAACCCGTCTTCGAAAATCACTTCCCGACAACTTCCAAATGCTGCTGCACGGGATACAATCACTATGACATCAACAACCAAATCCGAAGTCCAAGCTCACTCTCTAGCTGCACTAGTCCGTTCACTCCTCATGGACATCAATTAGATGTGCGGCAACACCTTTCCAAATTCAGAGTTATGTTGCATCCTTCTTCATTCCAAGCAGCTCCTTCCCGTTATACCAAATCTCCTGCCGCATAATGGCCCATACTTCAATTTTGAATCCGCAGACCCCAATAACCAAGTGTTGATACCCAATTTTTTTCTAAGTATTTTTATACCCAAATATTTCCAAAATAGCATATTGGTGCATATATAAGCACATCCAAGAGTTTTGACATTTTTAATGATTTTTTAAACTAATTTATTGCCTATTTTACACA
>MU741303.1:91512-123024 GCA_026770625.1 Nicotiana glauca
ACCAGATCTTGAAAAGGTCTCGACCAAGCTTTGCTCGATGGCTTTTCTCCGGTCATCTTCAACCTCTGTCCGGCCAGCCATGGCCATTCGAGTTCGATCTTCGACTTCTCTGCTCAGATCAATGGTTTCCAAAGCATATCTCGTCTCTTGGGTTTCTTACGAAAGCCTAATCTCTGAGGTTCCTTCGATTTATTTTAGATTTGTTCTGGATCTATGTGTGTGTGAACCTTCTATGCATTTTTCTCAAAGATTCTTTAATGTTTGATTTCAGAAACTCTATTTTCCTTAACTAGGGTTTCATGTTATTCTATCTCGAACATGTCTTCTCTGAATCTCGACATGTTTTTACTGTGTTTGTTTGTATTATCTTCTATCTGAACTCGTATGTTGAAAATCCTAATTTTCTTGGGGATTTTGTTTGGGTTTCCTGGTCTGTTTGTTAGTGGTGGTTTGATTCACTTTATTTTTTTATCTGATTTAGCATGTTAAAAGCCTTAATTTTGGGATCTTGTTTGAGTTTCTGTTTGATATTCACTTGATTTACCCTTTCCTATATCCGATTTAGCATGAGTGAAAACCCTAATTTTGGGGTTTATCCAGGATTCTAAACCTGTTTTGTTTGTTTGACTGCTCATCTCCTCTAAACTTGTTTGATTCTCGAAAACCCTAGTTTCTTTGGGGACTATTCAATCTCTTTTTGCAACTCCTTTGTTGAAATTGCAGTGTGCTTCCATTCTCTTGACTATTTTTTTGGTTCTGAGTTCTTTTCATGCTTCTGAATCTTTTCTCTATTGTTAAGCACTGAAACTTGACTATCATGCCTTTTAGTTACTGCTACATGCTATTATTTTGCCACAACTTAGCCTCACATGCCTAAGGCTATGCATTCCTTTATATGTTAAATTTCCCTCTCAAACTAGCCCTTAATTGTGGGCTGACTTCAAATCTCTTTGTGTGATTCTGATTGCAGTTTTGTGATTGATACTTTCCTTATTGTACTGATTTCCCTGCTTCTCAGACCTATTTGAATGCTTGCCTTGAAATCTCGACCCCTGCCTTTCCTACTCAAGTTGATTGATTCACTTACCTTGATTATATTGGTATTGGGTTTTGATAGACCTTTGCTTGATTAGAGTCTGATGAACCTAGACTCTATTACCTATTATGTACCTGTACTATGCTGGAAATACTTCCTTATTTAGCAATTGCATGTTACCGTTTGATTTTAATTCCTTAATTAAAGGAAGTCTTTGATACTGATTTAATTTTAATTGACACTTGTTCCCCTAATTATTGTTGAACTGCAATCCTTACCTTATTTTTGCCTGTTTTTATACTATAAATACTCTCCTCCCTTCTCTTTGAACACACACGAACACAGAACAATCTGAGTTCACAATTCACTTATACTCTCTCTCTTTCTAATACTTGCACTGGTGTGGACTGTGTTTGCTTTCTTCTGCACTCTTTTGCTTCTATACTGGTATGTCTCACTTAGTTTACATGCCTCAACAACAATGTGTTTAATTCTGCCTATTTGTTTCTAGCATATTGTCACATGCTCCCCCCACCCCCACCCCCTTTCCTTTATAGTGCAGTATTTAAATTATGTATTTAAATCAGTTGTTTGTCATGAATTTGATACTTTATGAATTCCCTTACCCTTTACCCTTTGTGTGTGAGTTGTGGTTCAAGGCATAACAGCACTCCAATATTGCTGTCTATGATCCTGAACTGGATTCTTTGAATCCCAAACTTAATCAATTCCCATCCCTTTTTCCCCTCTATGTGTCTGGGCCCTGGATTTAAGTCTGATAGTGTCCTAATCACTATCCATACTCTAGTCTGACCTTCAAAAGGTCTGCTCCTAACTTGTTCGACCAAACAAGTGGTCAGGGGTGTGCCAGCCTACCCTGTGGCTAGGTATGACCACCACCTGTCATGGCTCCCTAATTCCCTTTCACTTTGCACTTACTCTTAGCTATAAGGTCTGCCCCTCTCTTGCAAGCCATGCTTTGGGACCCCTGAGCTCTCTCTGAACTTGGATGCCTAAGAGCTGGCTTTTCCACATTGCACTATTCTAATGCTAATGGTATCCTGGGTGTAAGCAATGCCTGGAATCCCTAAGATTCCTTGGAACTCTGAAACACCTTGGATAAAAGGAAGGCTTTGGAAATTTTAATCCCGGAAATGGCTCAGTCGCATGTTACCAGACATTAAGGTTGAATTAGGCTGCTCGGATCTAGCTGTTAGCTTTTGATGTATCTTTTAATTTCCAGTTTTATTCATTGGGTTGTAATAATTTTGTATGAAACTCGGGAATTATAGTAAAAGGGTGTGGGAGGGGTCTTTACTTTTCTTGTATCCAAGGGGTAGAAAGCATGACTTAGGATTTTATTTTTTATCAAACTAGAAATCCTGCCTATAGGGTCTTTAATACTGATTCAATTACATAGAGACCATGCCTATAAGATTTAACGCTTAACTTTACCACAAAAAAAATCACCTAGAAAGCATGCTTATAAGATTTAACACTCATGTTTCTGTAATTACACATATAGAGATCATGCCTATAGGCTCTTGCATTTCTGCATACACAAATGTCATTGGGAAAAATCGTTTATAGGCTTAATAACAAAGTTGCATATAGACATCGTGTGCATAAGACTCCTATTAATGTCATGAAAGGGTGTTAAAATCTGCAAACGTATAGAAAGCATGCCTATAGGAAATCTCCTCCTTAATAGTCTCATTCGTTTCTAAAACAGAACCAATCACTGAAACTCGTATCTATCTTTACTACAATTGGTAAACCCTTTCTCATAATCAATCTGCACTTTCCATAAGCTCGTAAACCTTTTAATCAGTCTACATCTTTTCTGAAATAACTGGTAATTCCTTTTTCTAAAAGCAGTTTGCATTTTTTCTCTTTGTTAAAACTGATGCCTCTTTTCTCTAAAATCAACTTGCATCTTTTTTCTGAAATTACCGGTAACTCTCTGCATCTTTTCCTGAAACTAATAGATCCTGCGCCTAGTTTTATTTCAACACATAGACAAAGGGTTGGCTAATTAATTAATTGGGTCAGTCCCTGGCAACTGTATCCGAGTGGCCTAATGCAGACTTTCTGTCTAAATGCATGTGTTGAACCAGCTCGCTCACTGCTTAATTTTAATCTAAGACCAAATCAGTACTTGTCAAGGCATGCTAAACTAAATGATTGTTTGACTTCTGGGGTTAATTTGAGCCTTGTTTGCTTGTTTGTTCTACCTACTTATTTGATACTTGTTTTGAATGTCGAGCTAGAATTTTATCCTTTAAACTCCATAAAGGCCTCCATCCCTTTCTTTCCCCTCTAGGATTAGANATGGTGCATCTATTTACTCTCACTGAGTTTCTGATTTTTATGTTTTCAAACTACTGGGTTACTATTCTCTACCCAGAATCGTGCTATTTTACTTGTCCCGCACCTCGTTAAGCTACTGTCACTACTTTATTTTTTTAAACCATGCTTTAACGGTTCTTTTATCTTTCACTAACTCAATTGCTGTTACCTATTCCTTTTTCTAAAAATCCTATCTTTGAGACCTTGAATATGTTTGAGACGTGCTAATTACGTGTTCACTTGTGGAGGGATCTGTGAGCCTTTATTTGCCTTTGTATGTTCCATTATGTGCGGTCCTATTTGTTATGTATGTCGCTTAGCATTTTATACTTTAAACCTGAGGGTTCAGCCTAGTACTTACCATATAGGAATAATGGTCCTAAATACCCTACAGTAGTTATAGGACGAGATGGGTAATAGCATGCAATAAGCATTCGTGACCAACTCATGCATTTAATAACCTTTAGAATATGGAGATGATGACCGATGCGCTAATATCTCATGTAGCCCCTTTTCTGAAGAGTGATTACTAAATATTACATTGATGTGATCCATATTAACCATAAGCCTAGGACCCCTCTCCCTTTATTTGCTTTCATCTCTTCTTGTAAAACTATTCAAACCTTTTTTCATAAATTTCTGCCCTCCCTACTTACCTTCAAAAAGTTTTCCAACATATTTGCAACGTTATTCGAACCCTTAATTGTTTACTTGAGTATGTGAAGTCACAATATAACATGGCCGGGAACTACACTAGTAGATCTTTAGGGGTGCCTAACACCTTCCCCTCGAGATAATTTCTAGCCCTTACCCAAACTCTGGTTTTTCATCTCAATTCTTTCTTGAAAGTGTCCTAATGCACTATAATCATTAGGTGGCGACTCTCCAAACTCCAAAAACCCATTTCCCAAACGGGATAAGAGTTGTCTTCCCAAATGTCGTGAACCCAATTCCGCTTTAGGAAAAAAAGGGGGCGTCGACAGCATGGCGACTCTGGTGGGGATTTCTTTAGGCTTTTTACCATTACATGTTATTTGTGACTTCATTATTTCTGTAATTACCTTTATTTCTTGCCTTTTAATTATTTCATCATGAAAAACTAACTTGGCTCTCCATGTATTTCCTTTCATTTAACTGCTTTCCTTACTACTTTATTATTTCAATGTCGTTGTAATTTCGAGCATTTATTGTAATCATTTGTTTTATGTACGTGAAAATACATGTCAATCTGTTTCATTCCTGTAAATTGCATCTTCAACATCATACTCTACTCGTGCCAAAACAAATCATATAGCAACGCTTATAATGAGTGGTTGCGCACTTCCAATACTATCACCCCCTAAATTTGGCAAAGGCATATTTGTGGTAAAACCAGTCGATCAACGGTGTAGTCGATGGTTCCGTGCCTTTCCCTCTTGAGTTGTCCGCTCAATGGTACCAGTCTAGCACTTCAAAATAGAAACCTTATTCCATTTAAATTGTGCATGCATCATGGTCAAACCTAGACGAGTCAGTTATGTTGTCCACATAATGACTCATTAAGATAGCCTTGTCCAAGGTCCGCCGGGTTTCCTTGAAACCCAAACAGACGCCTCCACGTTCTGTGCATTTATTTGGAGAACTTAAGTGCCTGCTATGCTAATTATTGGTTTAAATAGTCGAGTCTAGTGGGGGTAAAGGCCTAACACTCTGTTTTGCAGAAAATGAGGCACGAGATCCCCATATTTGGCATGGTAACCAACATTCACCCAAGGCTGCTGAATTGGTGGAACGATCTCCATTCTAGTGATCAAACACTCGTCCGCAAAACTGACTAGGATATTTGGAGCATGGTCTAGTAGAGCTGGAAGGAAAGTTCATCAAGAGGATCGAGGACTGCCAAAACACTGAAGGAAATGCAGGCAGACATTTGGCCCGAGCTTACTTACTGCTAGGACTACGCGAATTGGTGAAGTTGTTCGAGGGAGACAAGGATGCCAAATCTGGGGAAGGTCCTCCTGGGACCAAGTAGTTAGGAGTCCTTTATTTTTCTTCAATGATGTAATAAGGCCAATGGCCACTAGTGACATTTACTTTCTGTTATTTTGAGTTGTTTTGGATTCGTCTTATTTTTATCAATAAAATGAGGCATTTAGCATTATAAGTTCTCCGAAACTATTTGTCGCTAAGCCTACCTCGGGCACAACGAGGCACCATAATTAGGATGCAATTTATATTCTTGCACAATGTGCTTAAATACTGCAATACTTTTCTCTCAGAACCCGCACTAACTTGTTACCTTTTTGTTTTTCTTTTATTTTTTATTCCCCTCCCCAAAGGTTAGTTCGTGCATTCTGGCACCATCGTCATACTCCACCAGATCCAAGGGCGCTCCACCTCCTCCCCCTCCGAGTCCTGTCCGGAATAAGAACAAAGGTAGAATGGGAGATACAAGCGCCAGAAAGGAGAACAAAAAGGAGGAAACTTCTCAGGGTACCCCAATTGCTAAGGGAACTGCTGCTCATCTTGAGCAGAAATTGTTGAAATTCCCGGAAGAATTGGACCAGGTTCGGAACTTGGCAAGCCTATCATTCACTCTTGCTGCTCCTGATGTTAACACCCAGAATCCCGCACTTCCACAAAACACCCCACAACTACAGATACAACCCACTCACTGCAACACATGTCACACTCCAAATAACACTCCATTACTCATTCCCGAGCCACTGAACACCACCAACGACCATCTCCATAACACTCTTATTTTCATGGATACTGTACCCCACTACGCCGAACCCATCTCAAATGCACCTAAGTTTGATGACAAGGACTCCCTTATCAGGAACTTAGCGGCAGAACTCAAGAAGTTAACCAGCCGAGTTCAGGGCGTGGAAGGTAACAAAGGTATTGAATGGTTAAATTATGAAGACCTATGCATTCAGCCAGATGTTGAACTTCCGGAGGGGTACAAACCTCCCAAGTTCGAAATGTTTGATGGAGCAGGAGATCCCAAAGTCCACCTGAAGACCTATTGCGATAAACTAGTGGGGGTCGGAAGAGATGAAAAGATCCATATGAAGCTCTTCATGAAGAGCTTAAAGGGAGATGCATTATCCTGGTACATCAGTCAAGACCCCAAGGAATGGACGAATTGGGTAGGAATGGCATCAGACTTCATGGATAGGTTCCGGTTTAAAACAGAGAACGCACCAGATGTATTCTACATACAGAATTTGAAGAAGAAACCCACCGAAACATTCCGCGAGTATGCTACTCGTTGGAGGTCAGAAGCTGCAAAGGTCAGGCCGGCCCTAGAAGAAGAGCAAATGAATAGATTCTCTAATATCATCAAACTCGGAGAAAGAACGGTATGGTTACAAACTCGGGTCAAAAGTCTGATGATATCTAATATTACGAGAGGTTGATGTTGATCGAGGGTCAAAAGTTCTCTAATATCATCAAACTCGGAGAAAGAATCGAATATGGCATCAAGAATGGTATGGTTACAAATCTTGAAGCATTGCAAGCCACCAATAAGGTTTTACAAACTGGTGGCGCGTCCAAGAAGAAAGATGTAAGTGTCGTGATGGTCGCACAGGGAGCCAAATCACCACCAAAATACCACACTTACCCATCACCTCCACTTACATATCAGCCTATCCCGAATTACCATTCACCCACACCCTCCTATCTACCTCCCATTTACCAGTCCTCTCCACCTATCACATATCAACCCACCTCACCCAGATACTCTCAACTAGCACCTGTTTACCAAGCTTATAACGCTCAACCCTCTCACTATCAATCACCACCCACCCGTCAAATTTTCCGAGACCCAGACCAAATTTTGACCGTAAACCTCCCAGACAATACACAGCCATCGCAGAACCAATTGACAAGTTATATGAAAGACTTAAAGCTGCTGGTTACGTCACTCCTATCCCAGCCAAAGCTCCAGAAAATCCCTCCCAGTGGGTCAACCCCAACAAGACCTGTGCGTATCACTCCGGCATGAAGGGACACACCCTTGACAAGTACCGTTCATTGAAAGATAAGATTCAGACCCTGATCGACAATAAGGTCATTGTAGAAAAGGAGCCCAATCCTAATGTTCGTAACAACCCCTTGCCTGACCACAAAGGTGGAGACATTTATATGATCGAGATCGAGGATGATTAAGATCGAGGATGATTGGGACCCTAAAGGGTCAATAGGTTTGATTGCTGAAGGCGATGAACCAAAGAAACCAGTGGTTACCCTTAACCCAGTTGTTGTGCAGAATCAGCCCTCCAAGGACGACGAGGTAAATATGTCTATACCTTTGAACTTGAAGTGCCTCCTTCTACGAAGGCGTCCGGGCCAATCGAAGTTGAATTTGGAGTTCAAAAGGCACCTACACCCTTTGAAGTTGTTGTGTTACCACCAAGGATGCCTATTCCGGAGGCAATGACTGACATGACACCATTCCACTCAAATGCCATACCATGGGATTACACTACCGAAGCTAGGAGGAAAGGAAAGACAAAGACAGGAGAAACGATTGCCGCACAAGGAATGACTAGAACAGGGAGGGTCTACACCCCAGAGCACCTAGCTGAGTCCGGTAAGCAAACCCCGGGACTTCACATTGAGACAGGACCTGGCGATCTTTGAAGGAAAATACAGGCTAAGGAGTACTCGGTCACTGAACAGTTGAACAAAACACCGGCACAGATATCTATCCTGGCTCTCATGGAAAGTTTAGACGCTCACAAGAATGCCTTAATGAGGATACTGAGTGAAGCCTATATGCCCAGCAATATAACCGGGGGTGAGATGGCGAATATGGTGGGGCAAGTACTGGAGAGCCACAAAATAACCTTCCACAAAGACGAATTGCCGCCAGAGGGTTTGGGTCATAACAAGGCACTGCACATCACCGTGCAATACGAAGATTATTTCGTCACTAGAGTACTGATTGATGGAGGATCAAGCCTCAACATCTGTCCACTTGTGACTCTCAGAACTTTGGGAAAAGGCCTACACGAGATCAAAGACGGGGCTATCAATGTAAAAACCTTCGATGGGTCCCAGAGATCTACTATTGGAGAAATCAGTCTGTGCTTGCAAATGGGGCCAACATGGTTCGACGTCGACTTCCAAGTGATAGACGTCCCAGCATCCTACAACTTACTGTTGGGACGCCCCTGGATCCACGCTGCTGGAGCCGTAGCATCGACCCTGCATCAGGCGGTAAAGTTCGAATGGAATCACCAAGAAGTGATCATTCATGGCGATGGTAGTAACCCCATATATAGTCGCCAGACCATCCCAATGATCGGTGGCAGAAGGAGAATAGGCAGAGAAACATACCACCGCATTGAAAGGGTCAACGCTGTAGACAAGGACAAGTGGTGGGACAACAAGATCGAAAGTATCCTGAATTGGTGCGGGTACGAGCCTGGAAAGGGACTCGGTAAGAATCTCCAGGGGATCACTAAGCACATCAAACTGAAGAAGCATGGCACTACCTTTGGCTTAGGGTATGATTATACTTGGGAAAAATTTCGGAACTGGTCGCCACCATGGAGCGGCCCCTACTATCCATTGGAGTTTTCGATACCTAGCCTGGAGCAGACCTTCCAGCCAACAGATACTATATATGGGACAAAAGAAGATAAAGCATTGGCAGTTGTGAAGAATTTGTTCCTGGAGGATGATGACATGGACTGTTGTGTTCTTTTCGAGGAGGAGGGGGAGGAAGGCCCTTCCATACAAGCTGTGAACAGAGGAGACCGCCTCAGCAATTGGTCAATTAGGACCGTCAGGGCACAGAAGGCTTCGGGGTAGCAAGGCTAAACAGAAGCACCATGCATCTCATTTTATTTTACTTATTGATTTTCTTTCCACATTGTCTGTAATTTTGAAAAGAGCTCCGATGTTTCAAACAATTATGAATTTAATCAAAAGCATTTCAGTTTATGATATATCTCCACTTATTATTTTCTCTATCATTCACTCTATTCTATACAGCATTACTATTACTTATCTTGACGATGAACCAACGACTGTGACTTGCAACGAGACAACGCAACAAAAGGACATAGACTCAGAAGATGATGAAATACCTGAAGAGGTCGTCAGAGAGGTTGAGGATTTTGAGAATAGACCCAAGTCCAACCTGGAAGAAACTGAGGTCATTAATTTGGGAGATACAGAAAATGTCAAAGAAACACGCATCAGTGTTCACTTGTCGCCATCAGAAAAGGAAGAATATACGGAATTTTTAAAAGAATATGAGGACATATTCGCCTGGTCGTATGATGATATGACTGGTCTCAGCACATCCATTGTAGCTCACAAACTACCAACAGATCCAACCTGTCCGCCGATAAAACAAAAGCTCAAGAAATTCAAGCCCGACATGAGTTTGAAAATCAAAGAAGAGGTTACTAAGCAAGTCAAAGCCAAGGTTCTTAGAGTGGTAGAGTATCCAACATGGTTAGCCAACATCGTGCCAGTACCAAATAAGCACGGGAAGGTTAGAATCTATGTCGACTACCGGGATCTCAACCGTGCCAGTCCCAAAGATGACTTCCCCTTGCAAAACATACACATTCTTATGGACAACTGCGCCAAGCATGAGTTGCAGTCTTTCATTGATTGTTTTGCCGGTTATCATCAGATATGGATGGATGAGGAAGATGCAGAGAAAACGGCTTTCATCACGCCGTGGGGAATGTATTGTTACAAAATGATGTCGTTCGGGTTAAAGAATGATGGCGCCACATACTTGAGAGCCATGACTACTATCTTCCACGACATGATTCACAAGGAGATCGAGGTATATGTGGACGACGTCATCGTCAAATCCAAGAAATCCACTAATCATATGGAAGACCTGAGAAAGTTCTTCAATAGACTGAGAAGGTACAACCTAAAACTGAATCCCGCCAAGTGTGCATTCGGGGTTCCTGTCGGAAAACTACTGGGTTTCATCGTGAGACGTCGAGGGATAAAATTGGACCCATCAAAGGTCAAAGCTATTCAAGAATTGCCACCGCCAAAGAACAAGAAGGACATGATGAGTTTCCTGGGGAGACTCAACTACATCAGCCAGTTCATAGCTCAGTCCACAGTCATTTGTGAACCCATCTTTAAAATGCTGAAGAAAGATGCTGCTACTAGATGGACCGAAGATTGTCAGAAAGCCTTTGACAGAATCAAGGAATACCTATCAACACCGCCAGTCTTGGTTCCTCCCGAGCTAGGAAGACCTCTACTACTTTACCTTGCGGTATTGGATGGAGCATTCGGTTGTGTCCTGGGACAACATGATGAAACGGGGACAAATGAGCAAGCCATCTATTATCTCAGCAAGAAGTTCACCCCGTATGAGGCCCGATATTCTCTATTAGAGCGCACCTGTTGTGCTCTAACTTGGTTAGCTCAGAAATTAAGGCATTATTTATGTGCCTACACTACCTATCTCATATCCAGGATGGACCCACTGAAATATATTTTCCAGAAGCCCATGCCCACTAACAAGCTTGCCAAGTGGCAAATCTTGTTGAGTGAGTTGGATATTGTTTACGTGACCAGAAAGCAGTTAAGGGACAAGCCATAGCAGATCACCTTGCTGAGAATCCTATTGAAGGAGAATACGAACCACTGAAAATGTATTTTCCTGACGAGGAAGTATCGTTTGTAGTAGAAGATATTGCAGAATCCTACGACGGTTGGAGGTTGTTTTTCGACGGAGCCGCAAATTTCAAAAGAGTCGGCATAGGGGCAGTCCTAGTATCAGAAACCGGCCAGCATTACCCGGTATCCGCCAAGCTCAGGTTCCCTTGCACAAACAATATGGCTGAATACGAAGCTTGCATCCTGGGACTCAAGATGGCCATTGACATGAACATTCAAGAGTTGCTAGTGATCGGGGACTCAGACCTGCTCATATATCAAGTTCGAGGAGAATGGGCCACCAAAAACTCCAAGATAATTCCCTATTTGCATCACATACAGGAGTTGAAGAAAAGATTCATAAAGACAGAATTTCAGCATGTCCCTAGGATTCAGAATGAGTTCGCTGACGCATCAGCCACTTTATCATCCATGATCCAACATCCAGATGCAAATTTCATTGATCCCATCCCAGTAAGGATTTATGATCAGCCAGTTTATTGTGCTCACGTTAAGGAAGAAGCAGATGGAAAACCATGGTTCCACGACATCAGAAGGTATTTGACAACAGGGAAGTATCCAGAACTTGCCAACACCACTTAGAAGCGCACACTTCGGAGATTATCCAACAATTTCTTTCACAGTAGGGGAATCCTGTATAGGGGGACTCCCGATTTGGGTTTGTTAAGGTGTGTCGAAGCAAAAGAAGCAACCAGACTATTGGACGAAGTGCACGCAGGGACTTGCAGGCCACACATGAATGGTTTTGTCTTAGCAAAGAAGATACTCCGAGCAGGTTATATTTGGATTACTATGGAAACAGACTGTATCCAGTACGTTCGCAAGTGCCATCGCTATCAAATACATGCAGATACGATAAAGGTGCCTCCAAACAAGCTTACTGCAACAAGCTCACCATGGCCATTTGCCGCCTGGGGAATGGATGTCATCGGACCTATCGAGCCAGCCGCATCAAATGGGCACAAATTTATCCTGGTGGCAATCGATTATTTTACTAAATGGGTTGGGGCAGCATCTTACAAAGCAGTGACTAAGAAAGTTGTGGCAGATTTCTTCCGTGATCATATTGTTTGCTGATTCAGGGTGCCAAAATCAATCATCACTGACAATGGTTCCAATCTCAACAGCGAGTTGATGAAAGCAATGTGTGAGGCATTCAAGATTAAACACAAGAACTCTATAGCCTACAGGCCTCAGATGAATGGAGTTGTAGAGGCAGCCAACAAGAATATCAAGAAGATACTAAGGAAGATGGTCGAAAGTCACAAACAATGGCATGAGAAGTTAGCATTTGCCTTGCTAGGACACCGCACCACGGTCCGCACATCAATCGGAGCAACTCCCTACATGTTAGTTTATGGTACAGAGGCGGTCATTCCCGCCGAGGTAGAAATTCCTTCCTTGAGGATCATACAAGAAGCAGAGTTGGACGACGCGGAATGGGTAAAGGGTCGCTACGAGTAGTTAGCCCTTATAGATGGACAAAAAATGAATGCAGTTTCACACGGTCAGTTGTATCAAAAAAAAATGTCCAGAGCCTTCAACAAAAGAGTTAGGCCAAGGAAGTTTACATCGGGGAAGCTGGTATTGAAGAATATATTCCCGCATTAAGATGAAGTCAAGGGGAAATTCTCTCCCAAATGGCAAGTTCCGTACATGGTTCACCGGGTTTTAACTGGAGGAGCCCTTATTCTTGAAGAAATGGATGGGGAAGTCTAGCAAAAGCCAATCAACTCAGACGCAGTGAAACGATATTATGTGTAATCACCTATGATTTCTTTATGATGTAATTTGAACTATGCCTGACCTAATTCCCTTTTAAGAGGGGATACGTAGGCAGCCCTATGGGTTCAATCACAATTAAATAAAAATCTCATCTCCCCCTATTATTGGAACTGGGGCAGAATTTTGAAGAGGACCCTCAAAATTTCAAAGATGGTCTTCAGTCGCTCATCGCCAAGGATGTTACCTCAGTAAACTGGGGCAGAATTTTGAGGAAGACCCTCAAAATTCCGAAGTCGATCTTACATTCGTTTAGCGCAACCGTCAGAAATGCCAGCCTAGTAAACTGAGGCACAATTTTGAGGAGGACCCTCAAAATTCCGGAGCAAGAGAGGTTGCAGTGCTCTGAACCGCGTTGCAGTCGTTGGTTCATCTAAATAAAACTATTTTTTTACTTATGTTATATTTGTTAAATCATACATAACTATGATAGTTGTTGTTTAGAAACGCTACCCCAATGACACGCAACGCCGGAAGCCACGGTAAAATGAACTAACCTTTCCCCTTTACAAAAACTCACGATTTTCTTTGAATTCAGGCACCCAAGTCAAAAAGTTACCAAACATGTTACGCAATCGTATTGAACCATCGCACTTATTCGCATTTTCTATCCGCACGCAATGGCCCCAGCAGCCGCAATATCACGATCAGCTATCAGCTAAGAATTTTTTCTTACTATTTGCTTTTATCTTATTGCATAAGGCTACCTTTCGGCCTTCCGAGACTAAACGTTGTCTCCATCTGCATTTCCTGCATTGCATAAGGCTACCTTTCTGCCTTCCGAGACTAAGCGTTGTCTCCATCTGCATTTTCCTACATTGCATAAGGCTACCTTTCTGCCTTTCGAGACTAAGCATTGTCTCTATCTGCATTATCTGAATTGCATAAGGCTACTTTTCTGCCTTCCGAGACTAAGCGTTGTCTCCATCTGCATTTTCCTGCATTGCATAAGGCTACCTTTTTGCCTTCCGAGACTAAGCGTTGTCTCCATCTGCATTTTCCTGCATTGCATAAGGCTACCTTTCTGCCTTCCGAGACTAAGCGTTGTCACCATCTGCATTTTCTGCATTGCATAAGGCTGCCTTTCTGCCTTCCGAGACTAAGCGTTGTCTCCATCTGCATTATTTGCATTGCATAAGGCTACCTTTTTACCTTCCAAGACTAAGCGTTGTCTCCATCTGCATTTTCTGAATTGCATAAGGCTACCTTTCTGCCTTCCGAGACTAATCCTCGTCTCCATCCTGCATTATCTGCATAAGGCTACTTTTCTGCCTTTCGAGGTTAAGCTCTACCTCCACTTGCATGGCTAAAATATCGCCACCTTACCTTTCTTGCATGGCTGAAATATCGCCACTTTTACTTACGTCCTGCAATCGGCTGAAATATCGCCATTTACATTCTTTTGCATCGGTTGAAATATCGCCATTTACATTCTCTTGCATCGGCTGAAACATCGCCAAACTTTATTTAAATTCTCTATCGGTTGAAATATCACCATTTACACTTTTTGCATCGGCTGAAATATCGCCAGACTATTATTTAAATTCTCCATCGGTTGAAACATCGCCGTTTTACTTTTACATCGGCTAAAATATCGCCGCTTTTATTTATGTCTTGCAATCGGCTGAAATATAGCCAATCTACTTTATTTAAATTTTCGGTCGACTGAAATATCGCCATTTTACTTTTCACATAGGCTAATACATCGCCTATTTATTTAAATTTATATCGGCTGAAATATCGCCATTTCTTTTGCATCGGCTGAAATACCACCAAATCTTGCATTTCGTGGGCTGAAATATCGCCAAACTATCCAAAGGCGTCATCGTTCGGAGGCATCATCTTCATAGCCCGAGAACACCATGGCATGGCCCGAGAACACCATGCCATGGCCCGAGGACCCCACTTTATACCTTGCACATCATTATTCAAAGGCATCATGGTTCAGAGGCACCATTATCATGGCCCGAGAACGTCATTTCATAGCCTGCGAATCCTTTAATTTCACGCTTCATGGCCCAGGACATCATGATCGGAGGACGTCATCCTAACCGTCCAAGGACAACATTCATGGTCCAACGGGAACTTGCATCATGTTTAAGTTTATTCACAATATACGCCTGTATTGCTCACTTGCAGGTACACCGCCTAGCAACGGCCGTCTCAGCAGGAGCGACCTCGTTCCGGTCCTCGCAGCCGATCAACTTCAAAACACCTCTTGCTTCCCCCAAGAGTCATGCCTGTCCTTTCAAATCTCCATCGACATGTAAAACCAGGGATATGTAGGGAGCTTATAAACCAGAGCTCGGTCAAACTCTTTTCAAACCACCGCTTCCGGTTAAAATTGGCCATCATATCTTTGCCCGACAACTCTTTCATCCTTCCAGGGTAAAGAGGGGCAGCTGTAGATACCTAATTTTTTTCCTAAGTATTTTTATACACAGATATTTCCAAAATAGCATATTGGTGCATATATAAGCACATCCAAGAGTTTTGACATTTTTAATGATTTTTAAACCAATTTATTGCCTATTTTACACAACAAAATCCAATAATTATTTCCAAAACTATAATCTTTTGGTGAATAATTCATTTTATTTTTACATTTATACCAAAATATAATTAAAGTAATTTTTGCATATTTTTTATAAATTTATTTGGTATTTTAAAGCTAAATTGCATATAATTACAATTATGGCCTATCTTGTAATTTATGACATTTTATGTTTATAAAATTAATCCCAGTATTTTTTAATTAATATTTATATAATAATTATTTATCCAGTACATTTAATTTGTTTTTAAAATTAGTATTACTATTTTTACAAAATTAAAAGGGGAAAATTGGCTATTTACGATTTGGCCTTATTGCATTTCAATTTTAGCCAATTTGGCACCCCATTTCAGCCCCAATTTGAAATCCAATTACCCAGCCCAATTAACATGCCTACCCGACCCAGTACATGTTGAATCGACCCAACCCATATCCCTTTTGAATCTCGGTCGTTGATCATTTAGATCAACGGCTACCGTTACTTCTTACCTTTTTAATTACACACAACCGCCAAACCCTATCTCATTTTCCCAATTCGCCGCCCTCAAACGCTCTCGTCTCTCGAGCTCTCTCAAAACCCTAGCCGCCGCCTCCCATCAAAACCCTGATCCATGGCTCCCCAGACTCATTGGAGCCCTACACCGACCTCCAATGGCTTCTATGGTCTCATCTCTAAGGTCCTATGACCAGATATTGAAAAGGTCTCGACCAAGCTTTGCTCGATGGCTTTTCTCCGGTCATCTTCAACTTCTGTCCGACCAGCCATGGCCATTCGAGTTCGATCTTCGACTTCTCTGCTCAGATCAATGGTTTCCAAAGCCTATCTCGTCTCTTGGGTTTCTTACGAAACCCTAATCTCTGAGGTTCCTTCGATTTATTTTAGATCTGTTCTGGATCTATGTGTGTGTGAACCTTCTATGTGTTTTTTTCAAAGATTCTTTAATGTTTGCTTTCAAAAACTCTATTTTCCTCAACTAGGGTTTCATGTTATTCTATCTCGAACATCTCTTCTCTCAATCTCGACATGTTTTTACTGTGTTTGTTTGTATTATCTTCTATCTGAATTCGCATGATGAAAACCCTAATTTTCTTGGGGATTTTGTTTGAGTTTCCTGGTCTGTTTATTAGTGGTGGTTTGATCCACTTTAATTTTTTTATCTGATTTAGTATGTTAAAAGCCTTAATTTTGGGATCTTGTTTGAGTTTCTGTTTGTTATTTACTTGATTTACCCTCTCCTATATCTAATTTAGCATGAGTGAAAACCCTAATTTTGGGGTTTATCCGGGATTCTAAACCTGTTTTGTTTTTTTGACTGCTCATCTCCTCTAAACTCGTTTGATTATCGAAAACCCTAGTTTCTTTGGGGACTATTCAATCTCTTTTTGCAACTCGTTCGTTGAAATTGCAGTGTGCTTCCATTCTCTTGACTATTTTTTTGGTTCTGAGTTCTTTGCATACTTCTGAATCTTTTCTCTATTGTTAAGCACTGAAACTTGACTATCATGCCTTTTAGTTACTGCAACATGCTATTATTTTACCACAACTTAGCCTCACATGCCTAAGGCTATGCATTCCTTTATATGTTAAATTCCCCTCTCAAAGTAGCCCTTAATTGTGGGCTGACTTCAAATCTCTTTGTGTGACTCTGATTGCACTCTTTATTCTTTCCTTATTGTACTGATTTCCCTGCTTCTCAGACCTATTTGAATGCTTGCCTTGAAATCTCGACCCATGCCTTTCCTACTCAAGTTGATTGATTCACTTACCTTGATTATATTGGTATTGGGTTCTGATAGACCTTTCCTTGATTAGAGTCTGATGAACCTAGCCTCTATTACCTACTATGTACCTGTACTATGATGGAAATACTTCCTTATTTAGCAATTGCATGTTACCGTTTGATTTTAATTCCTTAATTAAAGGAAGTCTTTGATACTGATTTAATTTTAATTGACATTTGTTCCCCTAATTATTGTTGAACTGCAATCCTTACCTTATTTTCTGCCTGTTTTTACACTATAAATACTCTCCTCTCTTCTCTTTGAACACACACGAACACACAAACACACGAAAACAGAACAATCTGAGTTCACAATTCACTTATACTCTCTCTTCTGATACTTGCACTGTTGGGGACTGTGTTTGCTTTCTTTTGCACTCTTTTGCTTCTATACTAGTATGTCTCAGTTAGTTTACATGCCTCAACAACAGTGCGTTTAGTTCTGCCCATATGTTTCTAGCATATTGTCACATGCTCCCCCCCCCCCTTCCTTTATAGTGCAGTATTTAAATTATGTATTTAAATCAGTTGTTTGTCATGAATTTGATACTTTATGAATTCCCTTACCCTTTACCCTTTGGGTGTGAGTTGTGGTTCAGGGCATAACAGCACTCCAATATTGCTGTCTATGATCCTGAACTAGATTCTTTGAATCCCAAACTCAATCAATTCCCATCCATTTTCCCCTCTATGTGTCTGGGCCCTGTATTTGAGTCTGATAGTGTCCTAATCACTATCCAAACTCTAGTCTGACCTTCAAAAGGTCTGCTCCTAACTTTTTCAACCAAACAAGTGGTCAGGGGTGTGCCAGCCTACCCTGTGGCTAGGTATGACCACCACCTGTCATGACTCCCTAATTCCCTTTCAATTTGCACTTACACTTAGCTATAAGGTCTTCCCCTCTCTTGCAAGCCATGCTTTGGGACCCCTGAGCTCCCTCTGAACTTGGATGCCTGAGAGTTGGCTCTTCCACACTGCACTATTCTAATGCTAATAGTATCCTGGGTGTAAGCAATGCTTGGAATCCCTGAGATTCCTTGGAACTCTGAAACACCTTGGATAAAGAGAAGGCTTTGGAAATTTGAATCCCGGAAATGGCTCAATCGCATGTTACTAGACATTAAGGTTGAATTAGGCTGCTCGGATCTAGCTGTTAGCTTTTGATGTATTTTTAATTTCCAGTTTTATTCATTGGGTTGTAATAATTTTGTATGAAACTCGGGGATTATAGTAAAAGGGTGTGGGAGGGGTTTTTACTTTTCTTGCATCCAAGGGGTAGAAAGCATGACTTAGGATTTTATTTTTTATCAAACTAGAAATCCTGCCTATAGGGTCTTTAATACTGATTCAATCACATAGAGACCATGCCTATAAGATTTAACGCTTAACTTTACCACACAAAAAAATCACCTAGAAAGCATGCTTATAGGATTTAACACTCATGTTTCTGTAATTACACATATAGAGATCATGCCTATAGGCTCTTGCATTTCTGCATACACAAATGTCATTGGGCAAAACCGTTTATAGGCTTAATAACAAAGTTGCATATAGATATCGTGTGCATAAGACTCCTACTAATGTCATGAAAGGGTGTTAAAATCAGCAAATGTATAGAAAGCATGCCTATAGGAAATCTCATCCTTAATAGTCTCATTCGTTTCTAAAACAGAACCAATCGCTTAAACTCGTATCTATCTTTACTACAATTGGTAAACCCTTTCTCATAATCAATCTGCACTTTCCTGAAGCTAGTAAACCTTTTAATCAGTCTGCATCTTTTCTGAAACAACTGGTAATTCCTTTTTCTAAAAGCAGTTTGCATTTTTTCGCTTTGTTAAAACTGATGCCGCTTTTCTCTAAAATCAACTTGCATCTTTTTCTGAAATTACTGGTAACTCTCTGCATTTTTTCCTGAAACTAATAGATCCTACGCCTAGTTTTATTTCAATACATAGACAAAGGGTTGGCTAATTAATTGATTGGGTCAGTCCCTGGCAACTGTATCCGAGTGGCCTAATGCAGACTTTCTATCTAAATGCATGTGTTGAACCAGCCCGCTCGCTGCTTAATTTTAACCTAAGACCAATCAGTACTTGTCAAGGCATGCTAAACTAAATGATGGTTTGACTTCTGGGGTTAATTTGAGCCTTGTTTGCTTGTTTGTTCTACCTACTTATTTGATACTTGTTTTGAATTTCGAGCTAGAATTTTATCCTTTAAACTCCATAAAGGCCTCCATCCCTTTCTTTCCCCTATAGGATTAGAAGTCCCAATACCCCGGGACTGATAGGATTGGGGCGGTTAGTAGCATGCGATAAGTAAACGATACTGTTCTGCGCTTTAATACCGTAACGGGGTGGGAAGGGTAGACATGGAGATGATGATTACACGATAACACTCCGTGTACAATTGAGTACCAGTGTTGTGCGAATGATCCATGTAATTTATAAACCTAGGACCCCTTTCCCTTTTTCCACTTGTTCTTTCTTTTAGTTTTGTTTCAAACCAACTTCCTGTATCTTCTACTCCTTTTCTTTTTTTCAAACTCTTAAACTTGTTTGCAATACTATGTGAAAACCCACTTCTTTATTTTCTACTTGTCTTCTTCATTCCTTAAAGTCAAAATTGTAGCATGGCCGGGAACCACACTAGTGGATCTTGAGGGGTGCCTAACACCTTCCCCTCGAGATAATTTCTAGCCCTTACCCAAACTCTGGTTTTTCATCTCAATTCTTTCTTGAAAGTGTCCTAATGCACTATAATCATTAGGTGGCGACTCTCCAAACTCCAAAAACCCAATTCCCAAACGGGATAAGTGTTGTCTTCCCGAATGTCGTGAACCCGATTCTGCTTTAGGAAAAAAGGGGGCGTTGACACCAAGCACTAATATTCTCAAATCGTTCCAGACTCTCCTTAAGGTGCATAGTCATGTCATTACCAAGTCCCTACGCAGCTCCGCTGCTCTCCCACTTTGGGCAAACTTACTTCTTTAATCAACTGCTCGGTCTGCGCTTCCTAATCCTGGCCCTTTAGAAGTTTAAAACTCCGCCCGACACTTCCCATATGTCTTTCCTCAAACCTTGCTGCTCATTGTTGCCTTATATAAACTCTATCTTTGCGGCACTTGAACCCCAATGGCTGCTAACTTTTAAACCTTCCAAAGGTCATCTTTATCGATTTGTCAACATTAGGAATTCTGATTCGATCTTAAACCACCGTACCATGCGATATCTGACATTTGTATTTCCAATACTATTTCACAATATCTTGCCATAAAGGCGAACTGTAGCAGATTATAACATCGACGAACTTGGTACGTTCCATTAGGACCACGTCACCCTCTCATAAAAGAAAGCTCCACCACGCTTGCAAATACCAAGCCTCATTACTTCCACCATCCCACATCTGACCATTCATAGTCCGACTGCCTTTCCCCTGTCGGGAATAAAATACTGAATCCCTTGATTACACGCTGAGTAAACCTCCCTTCAATTTATTCACTGCCCCGACATGTGGGCAAACATCCTACCATCACAACAACACTGCGGAATAATTGTTCATAAGCATCATGGCAATCTGTGCCTAGCCTCAAGGCTCTTAGAAGTTCTGTTACTGAGCTGAAACAATAGAATACCCCTCCATAATGCGACTATAATAGTCCAATCAACTATACCGGGAAAATCATCTCGCACCACATTTGTAGTGTCATTACAATCCTTCAATTTTCTATTTCTAACAGGCGCTCGCGTCGCGTAAGATTGAGTGGGAAGGAATCAAGGCATAAGTCTCAATGGAATTAAACCGCACGATAAGGAAATCAATAAGGAAAGTACTCCTAACAGCCCTGTAGCCTCCCGAGGATAAGTACAGATGTCTCCATACCGATCCGCGAGACTCTACTAGACTTGATCATGACTCGTGAGACCGACGGGAACCTAGTGCTCTGATACCATGTTGTCACGAACCAAAATCCACTAAGGGTTGTGGTGGCGCCGGATACCTCTGTCAGGAAAGCCAACTAAATTATCAATTAAATTCTCTTTTAATACCTTTGAAAATCTAGGATTTTTCCTTCCATTTTTCATAATTAAAACAATCTCTACTTCAATTCAAATTAAGTAATAACTACTAGTACACATCTTTCATAAATCATCCCAGGACCCGGTGTCACAAGTGCATGAGCATTTATTGATAAGGAAAATAAAATACAACATATGTCTGAAATACAGTGGATAGAGAACAAATATAAAAATGCTGGAAGGAACTACACTAGCTGCGGGTCGCCTCGAACAATGCAGCCCACCTAGTCCCAGAATCATCCGACCTGCAACGCCCAGTAGGCCGCTAGAGGTATATATGAACCTATGCAACAAAAATGCACAAAAGTGTAGTATGAGTACGTAAACAACGTGTACTCAATAAGTATCCTGCCTAATCTCGAAGAAGTAGAGACGAGATGGCCAACTTCGACACACACTAGAGGTCAACTAACAATATTCTAGAAATGTGAGTGAAGTCATAGATTTATATAGTAGTTTTAATTCGCGAAGCCAGAAAATAGGTAAACACCTCCAACAAATAATCAGAGGCTTTCAAGGTTTATTCTTTATTATCTTATCAATTTATATCAAGCCACGAAGGGCAAATTTCACGTTTAAAAATTCTCAAGCGACAAATAACATGTGCAAATCACACCGAGGCGACGGCCTGATCCAACAGAAATAAATATGCACTTGCCGAGGGTCAACGGCGCGCCTATAGATGCATCTATTAATCTGTCGAGGCGTTCGGCCCATTCCAAAATAAACACACACAGACAGACAGTCAGTCAAGAAGTCAACATGGAGCAACTATCCAAGAAAAGACAATTTTCTTTAATAATTTGAGAAAACGAAGCTCAAGTTCTTTTTAGAAATCCATTTATTAATTCAATGTGATTTACGAAAATCAAATGTCAATAGGATTAGAGATATTCCAAGTGTAGCATGCTTTTGAGTCCTAGACTATCCGGACAATAGCATAATAGTAGCTACGCACGGACTCTCGTCACCTCGTGCGTACGTAGCCCTCACAAATAGGAGCACGTAACCAATTTAACTCACCTATGGGGTCAATTCCCCCTCACAAGATTAGAAGGGAGACTCACCTCGCTCTAAAGAGCCATAAACGGCCTCCAAGCCTTCCTGACGACTCAAATCGTTGACAAATGTTCCGAAGCTAGCCAAATAACTGCAAACTAATGAGAATATACTCGAATACTTGTTAACAATTCAAATTATACAAATTTCTAACTCCGCTTAGTGAAATGACCAAAATGCCCTCGGGCCCATGTGCCCGAATTCCGAAATTTCTCGAAGATATACACTACACATAGCTTCACTAGCTCAAATATATAATTTACTCCTAATTTCATGCTCAAATTCGTGGTAAAGTCCAATTTATCAAGTTTCTAGGTTTTCTTCCAAAAATCCCAATTTTTTCCACAATTTTCATGTGTAATTCCATGATATAATCTTGTATTTAACTTGGAAATGAGTAAGGGTAACTTACCTTAACATAGATGACGAAATCCCCCTTTGAAGCTCTCCAAAAATCGCCCCAAGCCTTGAGAAAATGGGTGAAATGAACCAAAATCCCGATTTAAAACAAGCTCTCTGCCTCCATCCCTTTTTTCTTCTGTGACTCCTCCATCGCAGGTGCGGTCCCGCTTCTGGGGAAAAATGACCGCATCTGCTGTCCCTACCTAGCCGCCCCAAACCGCTTCTGCGATAAGCCCACCGCTTTTGCGGATCCGCTTCTGCGGATTCCTGACCGCATATGCGGTCCCTTCTCAGCTCACTCCCAACCGCTTCTACGGTTCCTTCCTCGCTTCTACGGGGCCGCTTCTGCGGTCCCATTTCCGCAGAAGCAGAAATACCAGCAACTAGCAAACTCCAGCCTTCCCAAAATTCCATTTTTGATCCGTTAACCACCCGGAATCCACTCGAGGCCCCCGGGATCTCAACTAAACCTACCAACCAATCCAAAAACACATTACGGACTTGCTCGAGGCCTCAAATCACATCAAACGACGCTAAAATCATCAATCGGCCTCCAATCCAAGCTTTATGAACCTTGAAATTTTCAACTTCTATTTCCGACGTTTAAACCTACCAAATCACGTCTGATTGACCTCAAATTTTGCACACAAGTCATATTTGATATTATGGACCTATTCCAACTTCCGGAATCGGATTCCGACCTAGATATCAAAAATTCCACTTCCGATCAAACTCCTCAAAAACCTTCAAATTTCTATCTTTAGCCAAATGGCTCCAAAATGACCTATGGACCTCCTAATTCACTTCTGATCGCGCTCCCAATTCCATAATTACCATACGGAGCTACCCCAAGTCTTGAAATTCCAAACAGACATCGATAATACTGAAATGCACTTCAAACCAAACTTATGAAATTTCTTCCAAAATGTCAACTTCCACAATAGGCGCCAAAACGCTCCCAGGTCATCCAAAACCCGATCCGGGCATACACCCAAGTCCGAAATCATCATACAAACCTACTGGAACCTTCAGATCTTGATTCCGAGGTTGTTTACTCAAAATTCCAATCTTAGCCATTTTTTCCAACTTAAAGCTTCTGAAATGAGAATTTTTATTTAAATTTAACTCCGATCTTCCTGAATTTCAATTCCGACCATGCGTACAAGTCACAATACCTAAAATGAAGCTGCTCATGGCCTGAGACTGCTGAACGACGCACTAGGGCTCAAAACGACCGGTCGGATCGTTACAATCAACCAATTCCCAAGTATGATTGCTTAATATGGATTCTATCTCACTATTGACTGCCTCTTTCCAATATTATGCTTCCAAGGAATACATTGCTTCTTTGAACCTTTGAGGCTCATTTTCTAATAAAAATGCCAGAAAATCTGGTCCAAAGGCAGTAGATGTCCTTTGACGTTTACTACGTCTTGGATTTTCCTCATTAAACATACTTTCCTTTGCTTCTTCCCGAGGTCGCTTAGATTTTTCATTAGACGACTCACATTTCATTTTATAAGGATAAATATTCTCAAAGAATTCAACATTATCCGATTCAATTACCATATTAATGTGAATGTCGGGAAATATTTTTTGTTAGAAAAAGGAAAATACTAGCTAGGCTTAATGGGATTCAGCAATCCATACGCTATCCTACAAGCAATTTCTTACAAAGCTTAGAGATTAAATTAAATCATGAATTCAATGCTCTACTAAAGCAAGAGGAAGACTTTTGGAAATTAAAATCCCGAATACAGTGGCTAAGTGACGGTGATGCTAACACTAAATTTTTTCACATGTCAACGTTACAAAGACGAAGACGTAATCGTATAAATGCATTAAAAGACCTGTAAGGAATAGGACTTATGATTCAATAGAAATTCATGAACAAATTTATCAATGCTACACAACTTTATTCACAACACAACAATCACTTTCTAATCGAATAAAGGATCATTCAACTATGATTAATCATTTAACATATGAAGATCAACAACAATTGACACAACCATTGAGATTAATGGAAAGAAAAAAAGCATTTTTCTCCTTCCAACCTTTTAAGGCACCAGGGCCAGATGTACTCCACCCATATTTCTTCCAAAAATACTGGAATAAAGTTAGTCAATCTCTTATTAATTGTTGTTACAATGCTTTCAGTCAAGGCAAAATTTCAGAAGAAATCAACAACACTTATTTGTGCCTCATTCCTAAGGTAAAGAATGATGTAGCAATCACTCAATACCGCCCTATAAGTCTTTGCAACACCATTTATAAAATAACCACTAAAATTATTGTAAACAGACTAAAACCTTTCCTTCACCAAATAATTGGACCAACACAATCAAACTTCCAACAGAGAAAATGTGCTTCAGACAATGCCATCATCGTCCAGGAAATTCTTAACCATTTCAAAAAAAAAGGAAGAACGGGTCAGATGTTACTCAAATTAGATTTGGAAAAAGCTTTTTATAAGCTTGAATGGTCCTTCATAAAAAATACACTTTACTATTTTAATATACCCATTAACTTAATCATGTCCTGCATTATAACGTCTTCCATATTTGTATTAATAAATGAATCACGTATTAATTTCTTTAAACCATCTAGGGGTACCCATCAAAGAGATCCCCTATCTCCCTACATATTTGTTATGTGCTTAGAATATCTCTCAAGAAACATATTTCAATCAGTAGATTACCTATTATGGAAAACAATACAAATTTTACAAAATGGACCTCAACTATCACATCTTTTCTTCGTCGACGACATCATTCTTGTCTAAAGTAAATGATAAATAGCTACAACACCATAATTGACACTCTTAATACTTTTACAAATTTATCCGGTCAAACTATGAATTTCCAAAAATCAAGAATCTTTTTCTCAAATAACCTAAACACTTAAGCAAAACAACATGTACTATCTTGCTTTAGTATGCATGAAGAAAAAAGGTTTAGAAAATACTTAGGTTTTCCAATGTTCCAACAAAGACCTAACAAGTCTGACTTCTAATTTTTATTAGCTAACTTCAAGGCTAGACTTGAAGGCTTGAAAAATTTTATATCCCTTCCAGGAAGAATTACCCTAATTAAATCAATACTTTCTACATTACCAAATCACATAACTCATTACATTGTAATCCCTAAACATATTATTCATAAAATGGAACAATACATGTGTAACTTCCTATGGGGGACTACACAACAAAAAATAAAGATACACCTAGTCAATTAGAAAAAAGTTACCATGCCCAAAAATTTAGGGGGTCTAGGTATAATGAGGTTGGCTTTAAAGAATAACGCATTACTGGCAGGATTAGCATGGAGGGATTTTCATTCGTTTACACAACTATGGTCACACACTCTTATCCACAAATATAAGAACAGATGTGTTATAGCAAACTCCTCCCATACTTGGCACAACATTATTTCAGGCTGGGGAAAATGCCAACATGAAATACAATGGAATTTAGGTACAAATTCTAGATTACATTTCTGGACGCAGGCATGGATTGATCCAAACATCACTCTCCACTCCTTACTAAATGGTCATATCCATTTAGACCATACTAGGTACAATATCGCAACTTATAGAGATCAAAACAATTGAAATTGGGCAAAAATACCTTTTCATCTTACAGATTCCATTAAAAACAAACTAAATAGGATCTAATGTACTAATCTACACAAACAAAGTAGACACTATCTATTGGGGATTATCCAATCATGGCAAATTCACTGTCAAATCTATGTATTCAAAATTACTACAAGAGGAATTAAACTCAGAGGAACACACAACTCCTTACAGTTGGATTTGGAAGATTCCGATACCACCCAAAATAAAAATATTTCTTTGGCTTATTATGCATGACATATTACCAACAACAAAATACCTAACCACATAGGATTAACATTACATGACCAATGTCAAATGTCACACCTCCTTTTTTTATGAGTTTTAATACACCCCGCGAAGGGCATAAAGGAGTTTTTCCAATTAAAGGACAGTCGGAACGGAATTTATTATTATTTATTCAGAATCGCCACTTGGGAGATTAATGGTGTCTCAAGTCACCGGTTGAATCCCGAACCGGGAAAAATATGACTCTGTTAACAGTCCGCGAATTAGAGATCTGGATAAGGAATTCTGTTAACCCGGGAGAAGGTGTTAGGCATTTTCGGATTCCGTGGTTCTAGCACGGTCGCTCAACTGTTGTATTTGATTTTATCAGATTCCCATATATGTTCTATTTTTATGTGTCTTTTATTAATAACCCGCTTTTATTCTATTTATTATTTATTATTTATTTTACAAGAATTACAACGTCATAAAAATATATTTAGAACCACGCCGTACCAGTACGCCCGTGACTTTTAACACATTTCGACTTCGTTGAGATTTGGATTTGGGTCACATAAATGTGCACCCGTATTTAGGAAGGTAATATTGTTAACATTCGCGCCTAAAGCAACTACGTGTTTATTACCTTTGGGGAAAACCGTGAAATTTGCTAAACGGTCCTCCTAATTTCTAATATTTCTTATAAGTCATTTATTGAGGGCCCCGCAATTGTGTATCTGATTTGGCAAGGCTCATCTCATTTATACTCTTTATTAAAGGCCAAACCTAATGAAATCTATATTTTCTATTTTTAACTATTATTATCCGAAGAAAAGTCGTACTTCAAATAGATTTCCAAATTGACCCAAATAATAGGCCCAAAATACCAAATGAGAGGATAGGTGGATCATAAAAGGGATACCGAATCCCTATGGCATCAAACAAACCTGGCCATTTTAGGCCCAAACTGTTGCCCAGGTTATTTCTACACTCCAACACATTGATGAAACTTGGGTTCAGGTTATTTGATTTTTGCAGATATTCATAAACAGATCAGTTTTTGAACTATATGATTGAGAAAACACGTTTAACTATTAATAATAGAACATCAGAATCATTATACTTCTTTGTGATTGTTTGCAATTCGTATATCTAAAGGCCTGATTACTAATTCATTCACTTTTAGAATCGAACTTCTATCACTATATATAAACTGGAATACAACACTTAAAACTATTGTATTTCATAGTAATATGATAACACTGTTTCAAAATTGGCCTAAATGACAACAAGTTTGACTTAACATATGAATTTGTTTTTATTAATTTTATTTCAACAACTGGAATCATTCTGAAATGTAACTAGTAGAAAAGGTGTTAACAAATTATTTTCAGTTTTCATTCACATGCTATATCAGTTGAAGTCTAGATCTAACAATATATCTCAGTATCCTAAAGTTACAAGTATTTCAAACATGCTAATAAGAATCAAATGCTAATAAAAGTCTGAATGTTCTGAAAGTCCAAACACAGTCCGAGTTTATATAGTCCAATACAAATTAAACTAATCCTATCAAATACAAGCTTCACATCTAATATTACGTCTATACTAGTGTGATCAGACTTAATAACAATAAACAGCCTTCATAGTCCACAGATATGAGGATATTTCTCGTGTTTTCACTTCAATTGTATTTCAATTCATCAACGTAGTTACAACAGTGAAGGCAGAAGTTGTGTACCTGAATTTAAAGATCAAAAAGCCTATTAGAAATAAAGGTCAGCAGTGATTAACAACAACAACAGCAGAGAACAGATCCACAAATCCAAACACAGCTCCAATAACCAGATTTAAACCCACAGCAACAATGTTTTAACCAGGAGATCAACTCAACCAATCCAAATTACAACTTCAGAGACTTTTAATACCAGATCAGTAAAGAATTATCACACAACCTTCAAATATAGATCGATTAATCAATGTAACAGTGTAATTTTGAACTTTTTCTACTGTTTTTGATATTTTTGAGTTTTTGTAATGAAAAGGTATCGAGAGAATGGATCTAGAATAGCAGAAGTGTTTTAGGGATATTTTCAGATTGCTCAAAACTTATCAAATGATGCCCATTATAGCCTATTTATAGATTTAAAAATGGAGGGAAATTCATATTTCAGAATTTATGAATTAGTCCCTTTTTATTTCATGTTTTACCCTTATTCTTTTATTAGTTATTCAACTAGCTACCCTTATTTGTGAAGAATCACACCAATTACCCCATCTAGAACATTCTATCTTAGTGTATTTCCTTATTTGCCCCTACCTCACTTAAAAAGTTACCCTATTGCCATTTTCCTATACCCAAACTACCCCTACTTCCTTTGTTTTATTACCAATATCCCATTTTATATCCCCAAACTACCCCTGAACATTACTTGAATTTACCAACCGACCTACCCACTATTCACCCTTTTACCCCTTAAATTTGATTGATTTTACAAATTACCCTACTACCTCTTACCCTTTTGTCCCCTGAACTATTAACTAATTCTCAGAATTTAAGGCTGAATTAACTACTAATTACTTATCAAATTGAAATATAATCAGATACAATTTAACTAACAGCTATGACCAAATGCTAATTATATACTAATTATCTAACAAATATCAGCAATCAAATATTATCAGGAGCTACTGAAACAGACAAATAAAATCGTACTGAATCTCATAAAAAATCCACTTATACTATTTTATATCAATTAAATCAAAATTAATCAGAAAAATCCAATATTTGTTAAACCTAATATTAATATCAGAAACTAAACCTAAGAGTATCAGATTTAATACTATTATTATTTTTAAAATGAAAAAAAATTAAGAAATATTTAGTAAACAATCAAGAACCCTAAAAATACTAGTAAAACAAAATTAGTTTTAAAGAAAACACAAATAAAACACATGCAAAGAACAGAAAGAAAAAAAAAACAAGAACTTAGCTTTTCTCGTTTATTCGGACAGTTTTCTTTTTCTTTTTTTTAGTTACCACGTTTTCCAGCATCAAAGGATTTTGGCGTTAACTTTTCTTGAATTTTGGTCACTGGAGCACTTTAAATTTATGATTCGAGCCGCTCCAGTGACTTTTAGGGCTCAAAACCCTTACGACAGTGATGAGGGTGGTAAGGGGGTGGTTTGGTATGATTTTGGGCTTATTTGGATGAACTAGTGTTCGCCGGAGTTAGGGTTCCGGCGACACTCTTTTGAATATTCGAGAACAAAGAAAGTGATTCGAGGGAAACGGGGTAGAGGGGAGGATTCAGGGGTTCAAAGGGGTTCCGGGGTGTTATTTGTGGAGTGGTTGGCTTAGGTACCGTCTCCCGCCGGTAGGGTTCCGGCGAGATTGAAGGGAAGCCATGGCGGCTATGTCGGAGATGGTGAAGATACAAATGAAATATTTTTCTGATTAACTTTGGTGTTGGGTATATTAAAATGTAACGATTGACTGGAGCCGTTGGATGAATTCAATTAAACGGCTCAGATTGAATGGGTGTTTAAACGGTGTCGTTTTGATATTAATGATACTAAACCTTGTCCATTAGATCATAACGATCAAGGGCTGAGATCAAAAAAAACCTTAAACGGCATCGTTTTGTTGGGGCTGGGGCTTACCAGGTAATGGACTTGGGCTGGGCGTGAGTGATTTATTGTTTTGGGCTAGTATACTTGGCCCAATTTTTTAAAACAATCCATTTCTTTTGCCTTTATCTATTTTCTTGCACTTTAACTCATATTATTTTTGTATTACATTTTCATTTTGTATTTTTGTATTTTATTTTATTTTCTAATTTTATATATTTTCTGATTTTATTAAATTGTTAAACTAATTAAATTCTAAAAATTTATTTAATATCTATTTTATAGTGATTTCCGATAAAAACACGAAAATGATATTTTTTAATTTTTCTTTAATTTGTTTCAAAATTGTAAAAATTAAAAATCCTAATGCATATGTATATTATTTGTAATTTTTAGTTTGAACTATTATGCAACTAATTAACACAAAAATACAACAAATATCAACAAAAATTGTAAAAATAATGAAAAATTATTTTATTTGGATTTTAGGAATAATTTGCTTAGGGCAAAAATCACGTGCTCACATCAAATATGCCACGCACATCAGAAACTATCAATCACCTCTTTCTACAATGTCCTAACATAATACATATATGGCATGACTTGTGAATAACACACATTACCAATACTATACTTACACATTCTCATCCATCACAGTGGTTAATGAAACTCATTAACAAAAAGTACAACCATATGCCACACCATATTAATGCTCAAACTTTTATATCTTAGATATTATGGCACTTTTGGCTCAATCGTAACAATAATATTTTTAACAATATAAAAACGACTTTCAATTAATATAATTACTAAAAATGCACTGGAATTTACATATTTCGCTGCCAACATACCATTAATAAAAAATTATATACTGCAAAATATTAAATGGATACTCCCTAAACCAAATTACTATAAATTAAATACGGACGAAGCATCTTCGACATCAACTCACAAAGCAGGTATAGGGGGTGCGATACGAGATTGCAATGGATACTGGATTGTAGGGTTTGCCGACAATTTTGACAATGCCAACACCATCCAAGCAGAACTTAAGGCTCTAGTCCATGGATTGAAATTGGCGAACACACATAACTTGGTTCCACTGGAAATAAACATTCATGCTCTAGAGGTACTAAAAATGTTACAATATGATAACATCGTTTATACTAACATAATAGCCGACTGCAGGTATTATCACGCCCAAGTATATCCTCTAAGTAGGATTCTGCGGACGTTGCAAATAAAACCGAGTATTAAGCCTAGGGTCGAATCCACAGAGAGTCAACCTAACAACTGCTACCTTTAGACCCACTCAATTCTCAGAACCAGCTT
>MU741315.1:0-32081 GCA_026770625.1 Nicotiana glauca
CGAAGTAATAAGGTGCAGGTTGTGGTGATAAGGGTGGCCGAGGTAATAAGGGTGGCCGAGGTAATAAGGGTGGAAGGCGATCGTAATCGCCATTGAAATCGATATATGTACCAATTGTGAAGTCATTGATGAGGCATTGTGAAAGGAGACAGCAGGAGAGTTTGTAACCTGTGGGGCACTGATTGTCCCTTTGTTTGGCTTGATTGTGCCTTCCATGTGTGTATGGTTTGAGCACTACTTGAAACAAAGTTAAGTGTTGAAAATTTGTTTGGCTATTCTTGTTATTCCTTTACGTATTTGTTGGTTGTTTCTATTACCGTGACTTACTATTCTATGGCTTGAGTTTACTTGGGACAAAGCTTGTTCATACATACCAGTACAATTCCAGTGTACTGACATCCCTTTTGCCGGAGGCGCTACATTCGTGTTATGATTGTAGGTGGATCCGTAGCAGGTACTTCAGTTCATCGGCAGTAGCACTCCTTCATCTTCCACTGGTCGGTTTGGTGAGCCCTTTTTTTTTCTCGGGGCCCTGCGTGGCTCATGCCACCTCTATTTTGGAGTCTTATTTTGGTTTTGTGTAAGGTATAGCCGGAGCCTTGTTACCAGCAAGTATTGTATTATCCCTGTCATATCTTAGAGGCTCCGTAGACAGAAAACGTGGGATTATGGGCTTATGTAGATATATGTCAGGCCTTGTAAGTTGTAAATTTGTTAAGTGATTAAGCATGTTGTGAATGTTTGAAAAAGGTGATTTCAATTATAAATTGCTTAATCCTTTGGTTAATAAGTGATGAAAAATACAGGGGCAACACGTGGGTTAGGAAAGGCACCCATGTCCGCTTGACTGGGGCTACCCGGTCGGGCGCCGATCATGTCCCTCGATTTGGGGCATGACATAAGGATTATGTTATAAGCCATTTCCAAATCTACCACCTGGAACTTAGTATCTTTTACAACACCTTCTGCAAAGGTGGTAAGGATCGCTTCACCCTTGGTTATGACATTAGAATTATCAAACCCTGACAAAGTATGTGCTTTTGGAACCAACTTGTCCTCAGCTTGCATTTCGTGTAACACTCGTATCAAGATAATATTTACTGAACTACCTGGATCAATCAGAACATGTTTCACATTAGTATCATGTACGAGTAACGATATTAACAGTGCGTCGTTATGTGGAGTCATGAGGCCTTCTGCATCTGCGTCACTGTACGTGATATTCTCATCCTCCAACACGTGTCGTAACCGATTTCCATGAGTGGTCGTCATTTTGGATATTTTATTGGCTGCAGTATATGAGACACCATTGATATCTTCTCCTCCACTTATAACGTTGACTATTCGTTTCGGAGAGGGTGGCTTCGGGGTCTCCTGTCTATTTTTCATATATGCTTGTTTACCTTTCTCACTTAATAATTCAGTGAGATATCCTTGCTTTAACAAATGATCCACCTCACTTTGTAGAAATCTGCAATCTGCGGTTTTATGCCTGTGATCATTATGGAATTCACACNCATCATCATCTCGCTGTCCACATGTGCCTCGATCATTGATGAACCTTGATGAAGAGCTTGATTCTCTATGTCTGGCTTATGATCGTACCTTTCTTGTTTTGACCTTGAGTCTTTACCCGCAGGTCTCATATAAGGATCGTACCTATTTTTATTGGATCTCCTTTCATTGTCTACATGCTTTGAACATGTTTTCTCATCTGTTTTATGTCGCAAGATGATATCTTCCTCGATCATCATCTTTGTGCTATACCTGTTGTAGACTTCGTTCCACGTTATTGCTAGGAATTCTCGAAGGCTTTCTTTGAGTCTCCTCGTAGCTTCTGAACTTTTCTCATTCAGATTACTAGCGAAAGGTATGGCTACCCAATTGTCAGGTACTCGCGGTAGCAACATTCTTTCCCGTTGAAATCTATCTACAAATTCTCTCAGTAACTCGGAATTTCCTTGCTTGATTTTAAAGATGTCCTCCATCCTCTTTTCAAATTTTTGAGCTCCCGAATGTGCTTTAATAAACAAATCTGCAAGCTCAGCAAAAGAATTTATAGAATTTTCAGGTAGAAGAGAATACCAGGTTAAAGCTCCTTTGGTGAGTGTTTCACCAAATTTTTTGACTAAGACCGATTCAATTTCTTGCTTAGTCAAATCATTCCCTTTGACTCCTGTGGTGAATGCTGTGACGTGGTCTCGAGGGTCTGATGTTCCATCGTACTTTGGAATATCATGCATTTTAAATTTCTTCGGAATTGGGAGAGGAGCGGCATTCGGCTTCCATGGTTGTTGAGAGTATTTGTCTATGTTAACCCCTTTGATCACAGGTGGTACCCCGGGTATTTGTTCTATGCGTTCATTTTGCTCCTTAAGCTGTTTCTGCAAGGTTAGTACGAGATTTTGTATATCAGAATTAACTTGATTACCTGGGTCTCCTTCTTGCATTTCACTAGAAGTTCCACCACTGCCTGAATTAACCAGTCCAAAGTGGGGGTTCTCTAAAGTATTATTGTTTGGAGTTGGTGTGGGTGGAGCAACAGGTAACTGATTAACGAAGTCTTGAAGAGCTTTACTGACTTGAGAAGCAATTATTTTTTGTAATGCCTCATTCATATCTTCAACATTGTTGAGTTGATCGTGTTCATTTGCATGAGATCCATCAGGAGTGCCTTCGCGAGATCGTCGTGGAGAGCCTCGTGGAGAACCTTGTGGAGAATCTCCTTGAAGTTGTTGGATTGTTTAAATTTCTGGAAGTCCTGGGGTGTTGTCGTTGTTGTTTGACATGACTGATGTGAACAAGAAAATCAAGTAAAATTATCGTTGATTATCAGATTTCCGGTAACGGAACCAATTTGTTCAACCAAAAAATAAATTTTTAGTCAAATCTAGAAAAGAGAAGAATCGGGTTACTGATAATCGAAAGATAAATAGAGAAAGGATTTTCAAGTACTTAGATATGAAAGCTTGTACATCAAAGTATATCTCAATGATGCCCCCACCACTGATTACATATTTCTCCTTTTATAGGTCTCTTTGGAGAATCTTCGTAAATGTACGTTACACATAAGCCATAATGAGGATATTATGAATATTTAATGACATTAAATGCTGCGTTACGTAATCATTAATTATTACATTGAACACAAATATTCTTTAACGGCTTCGTTATTTATGTCTCTTGAAATGTTGTATCTTTATCTTCTTATTTGACCAGGTTCATTATCCTTTTCGTATCTCGTATGTAATTACGCTTAAATAGGACAGGACTTCCGAGCCTCTTATCTCGTACCTCCTTTTTGATCCCGTATCTCTTTTTTATTCTTTTGTCTCGCACCTCTTTTACCCCGCACCAGTCTATGATTCTTTGACCAATTATAACCTTTTGATGGTTCCACGTGTCATGTTTTATCCTCATTCATTTATGTATATATTTTTCCCCAATACACGTACGACCCAGTGCTTTTGCAGGATGATGCAAGACATGACTAAGTTAAACGATTCAAGCGATTCTCTCATTTTATCCTCAATGCACGTTACTTACATTTTTTGATAAATATAATCATTTTTAATCTTATCTTATCTTGTATGACCGCACTATAAATTCAGAAAAGTAACATAAAAAATATAACCGCGGACTTTTAAGCCAAAACTTGATTAACTACCATTCCAAGTATTTTCTTAAGTACGTACATTTTTGAATCGTTTACGGTTGAGGAGCGCATGGTCGCTGCGAGGGTGCAAGTGGAAGGGCACGTGAAAACAGGTCATAAAGCTGGTGGAATTCGGAGTCATTGAATTGTCTTGTTCTGAGACTTTTCATCGAAGGGACGCTTATAAGATGGAGACAGTGCCAGTGGTTTTAGGCTTTTCATTTACAAGAAAGAAGTAATATGTTGAAAGGTAAAGTGATTCAAGCACTGAAATCCAAGTTATAAGAGGGGACCTACGAAAACACGGTAGTACATGAGGGGACCACGAAAATATGGCACTAGTACACATGGGTCTGCTACTCTGCTTGTCTCATAACTTTATTCGTAGCATTACAGATGTTTCATAACTTAGGGATTACTTGTATGGCTTTATGAATCACATTTTTATCTCATCTCTTGGTTTATCTTATTGCAAATTTACCCGGGGTAAATTGGTCTTTTGGCTCTTTACAATCTTGTTTTTAGTTTAAGGTTTAACTTTTTTTTTTACACATAAGAGATTTACTTTTACATATGTTTGCCTCGAAAAATATGAGTAACAATTAAAGGTGATTTGTGGTTTTAAAGATATGTAATTTATTCCAATACTAGTGAAGATACAAGTAGTATTAAGTTTAAGTAAGAAGGATTGATGAGTCAAACCAGTGTTGTTAGAGCAACGGGGACCTGGAGCTCTATTATCTCGGTGGTCTCGAGGTGAGTTAAGGGCTAATAAAGTAAAAATAATAAAGCTGAAGAACAATTATGTAACACAGTAAACGAGAAAAGCAGAGTAGAATGTTCTATTGCTGTGAATCAGATATCTTTCAAAAAGATTGGAGTCCCCTTTATATAGAAGGGAAAAACCCTAATATGGTACATTTTAAATTACGGTAAAGAATTCTATTGCTACAGCTGTATAACAACCTAGTACGGACTTGTACTATTTCGTAAAAATCTTATCCCTTAATTTATACCCTGACCCAGGTGTCCTTGAAAAATTCCCGCTCTTTCTTGAGTGTCATCGAAATTATACTTTCCTCGTGGGTGTCCGATTTGCTTCTCGAGGTGCACACATCCGACCAGGGTATGATCAAGTCTTTGATTCCTACTCCGAGCTTCCAAACTCGAGCTTGGGGTATAATCAAGTCTTCTAAATCAATCTCTCTGATTTAGACTATATAAAGATAGTCTCCGCATTTCTTAGAATGAAATGATATGAAACGATTTGAATTCCCAAAGTCCTTTATGACGGCATCACTCTTATTACGTAAGCGTTGAAATGACCAAAGTGTCCCGTCGGTTCTCTTCCCCAAAAGTATTAAATGCACGTTAGAGCCAGTCGGACATCAATATTAATGAACCGTCGCCGCCTTCCTCTATATAAACTTGTTTTATCTTCTCTTTATGGACTTTCCCACCTTGCAACACCTATTTTCCTCTATACTTTTCTTTTTCACCACCAGTTCCTCCGCCGTATTAGCTCAAAACCTCTCCGGTTTACTCATTTCTTCCTTCTTTTTCTAAAGAACCGATGGCATAAACTTCCAAGTCGATTCCTCAAAAAGAAGGAAACTCTACTTTTACTTCACGTCCGGCCAGTGGTAAACCGCCGGTGCTTCACGACATCATACCGAGCAAATTTTCCTTAAAAAGGACTTTATAGTCGGTAACCCTCCCGACGTCGCCGGCCGTCGAGAGCATGCATCGAGATACAGAAGGTCAATTGAGGAAAAATACCTCAATGCTGCAAGGAGAGAGTGTACATGGGATGAGAAGGTTGTTCAGAAATACCTTCTCGTGGGGAGGACATCACAACTTATGTAGAGGGGTTCCTAAGTGTGTATACATAACCCTCTATGTTAGGTCACCTCAAACCGCTCGTGCTTGAATTCTGCCATAGATATTAAGTCACCGTGGGCCAGATTCATCAGTCCTTTTGGCGGATTGTAATAATGATAAGGTTCTTCACCGAAAAGGCCAAGCTCGAGTTCACCCTCAACCACCTTATCTAATTATATCGACCTCAACATTTTTCAGGTTTAATCAAACTCCAATGCTGATCAACCAAGTCATTCTTCGCCAATAACGACGAAGGCAAGGATCCAAGTTGGATGAGCCAGTTCATCCAGGTGTGGGCCGTCGATATTATTCCCAAGGAATGGAACTCCGAATGTGAGTGGATACTTTGCTTTAGTTCTTTTCCATAAAGTTTGCTAAACTTCGCATAATTATTCCTTTCCCATATCCACAGCGGTTCCGTAGATGCCTAATGCAATCCTCGACCTCGAGGGCTGTGTTCGCAAACTGGTTGCTACTTCAACGTACGACAAACGCAAGTGGCGGGACTTGTCGAAGGGCAAGTGGGAAGCAAAATGCCGCGGTACACATCATAATGTGTCTTTCCTCATTAAGAATTTCTTTCTTCATGTGACCTTATTTCTGTATCGGAGGTATTGGTGAGTTTTTCGAGATGAGACCGCCCCCTTTTGGGGAGGAAGTAGGATCTTAGGCTCCAAAGCCAAAGGAGGATAATAAGAGAAAAATGTCCATGAAGAGTGAGGACACTTAAAGCATAGCAGATCCCGCTCATAGGCGTAAGAAAAACGTCTTCATCAACGTAGATGTTGACTCGGTCCACTAGTTCATGGACGATGACGATCATGAGATGGAGGGTTTGACACTGGTGACTCGAACCAAGAAATCTTTTGAGGCTATCAAGCCTGATGAGATCAGGGCCCCTAGCCTCATGGAAGGTACTTTAAAATAAAAGAGGGATGAAGGCCCTGTATCACATGACGTGATAAATGCTTCTCAAACTTTTGGAAATACTCCAAAGGGAGCGATCTTCGAAGCTCCTTTTCCTGAATAGAGCACCTCGGGTGATCTTCCCGGCCATGACAGCTGGTCAACTCTCATCTTTTTTGGTCTTCTCTTAGGATACCATTTGGGATGCTCATAACTCTAAGACATTTGAGCTAGGCGGAGTCCCGTGTGAAAACGACCCCTTCCAGAGTTACTTTTCTGGGGTCGATGAGGCCGACCCAACGAATGCGAGCTCAATCTTCAAGGATGCTCAACGTCTTTTCTCAATTGTAAGTTTTTAGTGGCACTGCAATTTCCCCAATGCCATACTTTTCTTCTTTTGTCTAATCGATCATTCCTTTCCTTTGTGTGGGCCTTCAACAAATTAAAGACTAAATTACATCATTGGGAAGTCGCATTATGTAGGGCTTCGAATAAGGAGAAAACCCTTAAGCTTCTCCTTGAAAAAAAGGAGGAAGAACTGAAGCATCTTCAATCGGAGTTGACCAAAGAACGTGAATACGAGAGTGATTTAGAAAAGAAGGTAACCTCTGTTCTAAAAAAATACGAGCTACCTCTCCTATCTTTGTAGGCTAATACTTTAATGTATCAGTTGCAGCAAAAGCTAGATATGATTGGGCAGCTCTGGGGGCGAGGTCGATCATGTCTGAGCCGAGTGCAGTAAATGGAAGTCGAAGATGGATGCCTTCATTGTGACTAAAAATGATGCAATGGCGAAGGTATCAGCCCTCGAGGTTCATTATTGGAATGCTCAAGGGAGAAACTTAGTTCAAGCTTGCAGAAGAGCCAAGCTCGAGGTTGGTCTTGAAAATGCCAAGGCCGAAGTTGTGGAAGTCAAGGTCGAGGCCACAAAAATACAAGCCAAGGCCGACAGGACAATGTCCATCTATTTGAAGGATGTTGCCGATGCTCAGATGGAGTTGATGTGAGCACGTGATTTTTACCCTATATATGAGTTATTCCCATAAAATTCAAGTAAACAATTTTTCCTTATTTTTTACAATTTGTGTGAATTTTGTGTTAATTGTTTGCATGATTATTTGCGCATGTCAAGTCAAATAAAAATACAAAATAAGGAAAAAGAAGAAAAGAAAGGAAAAAAAAAGAGGAAAAAGAAAAAGAAAAGAAAAAAGAAAAAAAAAGAAGAAAAGAAAGAAAAGAAAAGAAGAAAAGAAAGAAAAGAAAAGAAATAAAAGAAAAGAAAGAAAAGAAAAGAAAAGAAGAAAAAATGGAAGAAAAGAAAAATCGCAACAATGAAGCGATTTTATGATCCGAACTACGTTTGACTTGATCCCGAAATGGTAAGTAGGCAGCCTCACTGAGGTTCAGTCATAACAGAAGAAAAGTCCAAAAATCCCCAAAGAATGAAACTGGGCAGAAGTTATGTTTGTTGTGAAAGATATGATTCCGAAAGTTGTAATTTTTGAACCCACGTCGGAATATTTTGAGAATTTATACCCTTCTTTATAAACCCATCCAAAAGCCACATTACGGTCCAAAGAAAGACCTTCTGATCAATTTTAAGAAATGGTAATACAAGCAGGTAAGGTGAATCATGTTATGCACAACACTCTGGTACCAGAAAATGAAAGACTGAAAATGAGAGAGTCTTATTGGTGAAAACCCTCATGGGCACCGTAAGGCGATGTGAGTTGAGAGATATTAAAATGAGAGAGTCTTATTGGTGAAAACCCTCACTGGCACCGTAAGGCGAAAGTGAGTTTTCAAAGAGGGCAAATGAAAGAAGGTTGTGGTTGAAAGGCGGCAAAACAAGCAAGGTTTGGGTTTCGGTGAAGATCGGGTTGTGAAATATGGAGCGGCAAATATGGAAATTGACAGTTGTTTAGTTGGACAGACTAGGTCGGTTAATCCAAAATGCATGGCATGATCAACAGAATCAGCCTTCTCACTCAGACAAGTTCTATCCTCTTTCTCTTTTCAGATTCTTCTATCCTCAAAACTTCGAGTTCATTGCATTTCATTTTTCTTGAAATTTGTCTATAAATCATTTGTAGTCAAAGCTAACTACCAGCTTCCCAGTTGTATGGCACAATGATATCGGGACTTATTAAAGGACAGTTGAAACAAGAAGGACCAATGGTAATCAGATGATTGAAGGAAGAAGCAAAAGTTCACAAGAAAAGGAAAAGAAACACCAAGAATGTGACATGAGAAAAACATTTTTGGTCATCAGGATCAGAAAGTTTGAAAGTTAGCCGGGAAATCACGACAAGACAAAACAAGTTCAAAGAAGCAAGTCGGAACAAGTTCAAAAGCGGGAGCATGGCCAACAAGAATGCCAACAGCTAACTACCATTTTATACTAACAAATTGTTCTTTGATTAGAACAGGGGAAAAAGATTCAAATTCTTACTAATCACTTTAAAGTGAATGTGACCAATGTGGATAATAAGGGAACAAAGAAAGTTGCAGCAGTCAGGCACCCACCTGGAAAACAAGGGTGGACAGTTCAAGTTTTAAGGGAAAACAACAATATTCAAAGGAATCCATTTCAAGCATCAGCAGTCAGGCGCCCACCTGGAAAACAAGGGAAGTATAATTTTTAGCCTTCAATTTGTATATTTGATAATATGCTACACTCAGTTACCAAACTGTGGCAGAAAATTTTTCTTTGTTTGTATGTTTATTGTAAGCAGACGCCCACCTGAAGAATAAGGGAATATCTTTTCAAAATTCAGCAAGCAGGTGCCCACCTGAAGAACAAGGGAATATTTTTTCAAATTCAGCTAGCAGGAGCCCACCTGAAGAATAAGGGAATATCTTTTCAAACATAGCAAGCAGGCGCCCACCTGTAGAACAAGGGAATATCTTTTCAAACTTAGCAAGCAGGCGCCCTCCTGTAGAATAAGGGAATATCTTTTGAGTTTAGTAAGCAGGCGCCCACCTGTAGAACAAGGGAATACATTTAAAGTTTAGAAACCAGGCATCCACCTGAAAAACAAGGGAATATCTTTTAAGTTTAGAAACCAGGCACCCACCTGAAAAACAAGGGAATATCTTTTAAGTTTAGAAACCAGGCACCCACCTGAAAAACAAGGGAATATCTTTTAAGTTTAGAAACCAGGCACCCACCTGAAAAACAAGGGAATATCTTTTAAGTTTAGAAACCAGGCACCCACCTGAAAAACAAGGGAATATCTTTTAAGTTTAGAAACCAGGCACCCACCTGAAAAACAAGGGAATATCTTTTAAGTTTAGAAACCAGGCACCCACCTGAAAAACAAGGGAATATCTTTTAAGTTAAGAAACCAGGCACCCACCTGAAAAACAAGGAATATCTTTTATGTTTAGAAATCAGGCACCCACCTGTAGAATAAGGGAATGTCTTTTAAGTTCAGAAACCAGGCACCCACCGGAAAAATAAGGGAATATCTTTCAAATTAGAAACTAGGCGCCCACCTGAAAAACAAGGGAAGTACAATCTAAATCATAGTTTTAGTTTTAATATCTGATAACATGATATGCCCAGTCACCATACTGGGGCAGAAAATTTTCTTTGGTTGTTTGTTTTGTCGTAAGCAGGAGCCCACCTGGAGAACAAGGGAATACATATTAAAAGGAATCGCAAGCAGGAGCGCACCTGAAGAACAAAGGGAATATTTTTCAAATTCAGCAAGCAGGAGCCCACCTGAAAAATGGACACATATCGAAGTAATCAAACATCATCACGGCAACAATAAGAATGCCGTTGAAAGAATACAAGATTCAAGTTCAAGGCAATACGAGAACAAGTTGGAAGACATAGATAGGATTTTGTAATTCATAGACCATAGCTTAGGCTGGTTTATTTTATTTTACCATGATGTAATAAGGGGTCAGTCAGCAGTAACAGCAGTAACAACAGCAACAACAGTGAGATCATAGTCCCTAGTAGTCCCAGCTACCAGACATTCCCGAACTATACTGACCTGATTCCTGTTTAGCCTAGGATATGTAGGCAACCTCTAAAGCAGGGTGCGGTCAAAACTTTTCAAAATGCTTCACAACGGAATACTCGAATGGGCAAAAATCATTCATATTTGCTCACTTATCTTTGCACAAAAATTCTTCGTGTTTCCGAGCAAAGAGGAGCAGCTGTGAGCACGTGATTTTTACCCTATATATGAGTTATTCCCATAAAATTCAAGTAAACAATTTTTTCTTATTTTTTACAATTTGTGTGAATTTTGTGTTAATTGTTTGCATGATTATTTGCGCATGTCAAGTCAAATAAAAATACAAAATAAGGCATTTGCATTTAGAAAATTAATTTCACATTTAGTAGGCATTAATTCATAATATTTTTGTGCTTTAATTAAAAAATTGCCATAAAATAGAAGTTAATTAGTTTAACAATTTTAATAAAATCAATATTAAATACAAGATAGAAAAATACAGAAAATACAAAAGAAAATTAAAATACAAAATCAGAAAAAATATATTAAAATACAAGAGTGAAAATAAAGAACTAAAAATCAAGAAAACAAAGACAAAGGAAAATAGGTTGGGCCAAATACCCCCAAGCCCATACCAAATCAGACGACCCAGGCCCAAAGTTACTCATCCATCCGGTCCAGCCCTGTTAATACGAAACGACGCCGTTTAGGGCGTCGTTAATCTCGACCGTTCATTATGTTTAATCTAACGGTCCCTCTTTAATGTTACATATTTAATAAAAGAATTCATAACCCTAAAATCATTCTTCCATCTTCTATTCTATATCGCCTCCCTCAGCCGCCACTACCTCCTCCCGCCGCCCCGCCGGAACCCTACCGGTGGGAAGCGCAACTTTTACCAATCGTCCCCAAATTCTCACCATAGGGCCATCGTGGTCTGATCTTTCCACCCCTCCACTTCCTTTCTTTCAAATATCTCCCCATCTCCTCGAATAAACGAGTTTGTCTCGCCGGAACCCAACCGTCGGCGAGTGACAGTTCATCCAAACAGCCCCTATTTTACACCATAGCCCCTCTGTAGCATCCGCTGCCCATTCCTCATAACCATATGTCTCAAATTCACCCAAATAACCTCGAATTTTGTTTCTTAAAATCTGCTGGTCAAGAGTCCTAAAGAATTCAAGATTTGGTTCGAGCCTGCAGGATAATAAACAGGGTGATAAACAAAAGAAACCAAGATAAGTTCTTTTTATTTATTTTTTATTTTTTTAGTTAGTTTCTGTCTATTTCTACATGTGTCCGCATATTTGTCATTAGAAATAGGTTTATTTTTTTTAAAGTTCTGATAATAACATTTAAGGATATTAAATTGATATTGATTTTTATTTTGATTAATTTTTGTTTACTCGTAGTTAAATGATATAGGTGAATTTTATCATGATAAAAATAGTAGAATTTCATTGACAATTTGGTTGCAAAATTACTTCGGTTCTGAATTAGTAAATGATTCTTTAAATTCTAAGCATGATTTTCAGTTTTAAATTGTGAATTGACTTTTGTTCTGGTTAATTCAACAAATGAGTCATTAGCATGATTTAAATAGTAGTTTGTAACAGTCTCTTTAGTTCAATTGTAGAATAATTGTTAGATCATTTTTAGTTAATTAGTGTAGTTATTTGGATATAGCTGAACATTATAATATTACATTTATCATAGTAATTAGGATAAAGTGAAAGATTTAACTGATAAGGAGGGGGGTATGGGCAGTAATTTTAAAAGAACTTCAGGGGTCTTTTAGGTATATTAAAAGGGTTAGATGTAAAAAATCTAAGTAGGTGGAGGTAATTTTGGTATATAAATGGGTAGTTTAGCAATTGATAAAGTAAAGGGAGGGTAGAATAGGGAATTAAAAGGGTAGGAATAAGATAGAAGTAACTAGAACATTCTACATTGGGGTTTTAGCTTAATTTTTAGTAAATAATTGCAGTCAATTGAATAACAAGTTAAAAGTGAGGTACTATTAGATAAATTCTGATTTTAAAATTTCCCTCCAACTTCTGAATCTATAAATATGCAGTATTTGCCTTAAATCACAAGTTTTGAGCACCCAAAAAATTACCCAAAAATATCTGATAGGTTTCAGATCTGAAATTCAAAATTTCATATCTAAATTTCTTCTTCTAGATCCTCATTCCTTTTAAAAATCCAAAAAAAAAAAAAATCACAACTCAGTAGAAAACCAAAATAAAAACTGTTCCATTACGAATTTTAGAGATACTGCAGGCTTCAGTGGTTGAATTTTGATAAGTTTCATCTAGTTTTGATTAACTGGAATTCGCAGATCTATTGGTCTTACTTTTGAAGAAGTTTACATTCAAATTAAAGCATTTTTTGGTCAAAATCGAATGCTGTTGTTGATTCTGATCATTCATTGAAGAAATTTGATTCAAAACTCTTACTGATCTGTTAATGTTACTGCTGCGTTGTGGCTGACCTTTTCTCTTTTGTTTCTTACTCGAATTCTAGGTATTACTCTGCTACAGTTTGAAGTTATACTCATGCGAAAGAGTACTTAAGGATATGCAGTGAAATATCTATGCAAATTCAAATTTTTTACTACAGTTCATTTAGATTGTTTGAGCTTTAACGTTGATTGTTAATTGATTCATTTGAATTTGTATTAGTTGTATTAGTAAACTGTGGACTGTATAATTAGGACTTTCACATGATTTTGAATTATTGTTCTTATTCGTAGGTATCTGTGAATCGACAACACCAGTGAATTTTGTTTTGGAACTGCTTTTTTTTTTTTAAAAAATCCAGTGATGAAATAACATCTTAGATGTAAAAGAAGTAGAAATTAAACTACTGAAAATAATGATTACTTAAGCGTCCTGTTGTCTAAATTGGTAGATGCTTGGATTATTGTAGAATAAAGGTTTCAATAGTGCAAATTAAACCATAAATAGTATGTGAAAATAGTTAATTACCTCATTTAATTATTACGTAATAATATACGATCGGTTATAAATAGACTTTGCTGAAATAGTCTACTGCATTTCTTTGAATCAGATGTAGGAGTAGGATTACCATTTCAATGAAATTAGATAATTCTAAAATAGAATAATGAAAATGAGGAAAGTAACATTGCCATTTCAATTGTCATAAGTTGTTAACTCATGTTTTGTTTAATACCGTGTACTTTTGAATTTGGCTAAAAAGTGAACTCAGAAGTTGACATGGATCGAATCAGAGTGCTTAAATGGTTTCTTCTGATGGCTTGTTTGCATTTTGTTCTATTGATGTTAGATCTGATTTTTAGCTTGTTCAGATGTTGCCTGTTGGACTTAATTTTACTAATTGTTCAACTAGATATAAGGATTGTCAATTTGATTTCTCTAAATGAGTTATTAAACCGAAGAAGGCCATGCTCGATTTTAGCTTCAGTTATTTTATTAATTGGGCCTAAGATGAAATTCAAGGCCGAGAAATCTCCAAAATAAATTGAGAAACAAAAAAAAAAGATAGGAAATTGTAGTGTACTTTAGGATTGGCCTTAAATAAAATGGAGATGAGCCTCGCCTAATGAATTAATTCACAATTACGGGGCCCTCCATAATTGCTTATAAAATATTAGAATTGGAAGGATCGTTTAGTAAATTTTACGGTCTTTCCCAAAGTTAATAATTGCGTAGATGCTTTAGGCGCGAATAATAATAATATTACTTTCTCAAATACGGGTGCACATTTATGTGACCCAAATCCAAATCCCAACGAAGTCGAAATATGTTAAAAGCCACGGGCGTACTGGTACGGCGTGGTTCGAGATACATTTTCACGACGTTGCAATTCTTGTAAAATTCAACAATAAAAGCGGATTATTAATAAAAGCACATAAAAATGGAATGTATATGAAAATCAGATAAAAACAAATACAACAGTTGAGCGACCGTGCTAGAACCATGAAATCCGGGAATGCCTAACACCTTCTCCCGGGTTAACAGAATTCCTTATCCAAATTTCTAGTTCGCGGACTGTTAACAGAGTCAAACTTTCCTCGGTTCGGGATTCAACCGGTGATTTGGAACACCATTAATTTCCCAAGTGGCGACTCTGAAATTAAAAATAACAAATCCTGTTCCGATTGTCCTTAAAATGGAAAAACTCCTTTATTATACCCTTCACAGAGTGTAAAGTGAAAAAGGAGGTGTGACAGTTGAGGGAGGTTTCCAATCGAGAGAAAAGAAGAAATGACTACGCCCGACGCCGATCCCAGAGGGAGACCCTCGAAGAGGTTCATGCTAAAGTCTTTGATCTTTCCGAGGAGATAAAGAAAGCTAAGGCAGATGAGGTTGATGCCAAATTTTTCCTTTCCTCCGATGATGATAATGACGTCGAAGCTGATGAAGAGGAGGAGGCTGCCGAAGAAACTACCCCCGGGGAAGAGGCTAGTCCCGGGGAAGCGACAGGTCTGGGGAGGGGGATGCCCCTCTGGAGTAGGTAGAATTTTTTCTATCTTTTTGTCTTGTTTTTTCTTTGTAGGACTCCTGTGTAATATATTTTTGTATATATAAAAAAAAGGAGTTTCCTTGATCGCTTGCCTTCAATTTTTCTTCAAAGTTTACTTGATTTTTCTTCAAACTTTTCTTGATTTTTTTATGCTATAACCTTTGATCGTTGAATCAAATTCATGGTAGAGTTGGCCCTCAGGTTTTGTATTTTGATTGACGGTTGATAATAGGTTACCACGTAAGGTTTGATCTTCGAGCTAAGTTTTAGCTTGGGACTTTTTGAGTCTGAGCTGGGTAAGGACTCGAGCATAGTGTGCTTCGACCTTTAAGCTCTTTAAATATTGGCCTTTAGGCTCTTTAGGTTGGCCCTTAGGCTCATTTAGGTTGGCCCTTAGCTCTTTAGGTAGGGCCAATTCGACCTCTAAAATGGCTATATATTTTTCCCTCTTTTTGGCTAAAGACTTGTCGCTCTCCCTTTTTCCCTTCTTGCATCGAAAATTGGGTTTATGACATTGTGGGCATTTAACAACTCGTTCCTTTTGGGAACTTGGGTTTTATATTTTTAAAGAGTCACCACCTAATGATTTATGGCGCATTAGGACACCTGTAAAGTTCAACTACAACTATATTTTTTTGATAACCAGAGATAGGGTAAGGGCTTGAAATTATCACGAGGGGAAGATGTTAGGCACCCCTCAGGATCCACTAGTGTGGTTCCCAGTCAGATAATTCTTTCTGAATTTGTGCAACTAGCAAGTAAACAAATAAGGCTTAAATAAGAGGGGATTTTGAATACATAAATGTTTGGGAATGATAAAATAAAACAAAGCTTTGAAAGAGTTATAACTAAACATGCTGACGAATACAAGAAGGGTCCTAGGTTTATTTGAAATATGGATCACATCAATGCAATACCCGGTAATCACTCCACTAAAGAGGGGCTACACGTAGTATTAGCACACTGGTTATCATATCCATATCTGCCTTTCCCACCCCGTTAAGGTATTAAAGCGCGGATTGGTCTCGACCTCTATTGCATGTTATTACCCATCCCATTCCTATCAGTCCTGGAGGACTTTAGGACTAGTATTCCTATAAGAAAGAGGTTCTAGGGTGACTCTCAGGTTTAAAGGCAAAATACTAAGTGACAAACAAGAACATATAGGACTGCATATTGGGGAAGACATATAAACAATTAAGAGGCTTAAATATACCTCCTCAAGCAAAGCACAAAAAGTAGCATGACTTAAAATGTATTTAAGGTCAGAATTTAAAATACTAAGACAAGGGGGAGTTTAGTTGTTGAAGCAAACCAATTTATTACATAACTCAGATAAGAAGTCTAAATCAGGCCTACCTGTTGGTTGTAGCAATTACTGATTAACAAAAGCGGATTCAGTTTTGTTGTTATTACCTAAGGCTTGTCTAAATGTATTGACGATGTCCTATGAACATGATATCTATATCTATTTAAAAAAAAGCAAAGCAGTAACAACTCTAAAATAAAAGATTTGAGATACTACATACATGCTTTCTAAACCGTATTAATAAAAGGAGAGTAGGTTGTTTAAAATTGGTTCAGAATAGTATGGTTCAAATTGATTTTTAAACTAGACCGGTTTCAGTTCCTATAGACATGATCTCTACTATTGCTGATTTTTTTATTCCTATAGACATAATATCTAGTCGAATGTGAAATGAAGCAGGCAGGATTTGCTTGAGATTCCTATAGGCATGATTTCTATGAAAAGGTACTAATTTTAATCTTATGAGCATGATGTCTGAGTGTAGCCATTTAGATCCTATAGGCATGGTATCTAAGTGTGGTAATAAAACATGCAGCATTTAAACCAGATCCTATGGGTATGGAATCTAAATTTAGAATTAAAACATGCCGAATTTAAAACAGGTTCTATGGGCATGTTATCTACCCTTCTAATAGCTAAACATGCATAATTACCTAGCCCCTTTCACTAGCCAAACCCAATATTTGTTTACAAATTATTACAGACCAATTGCTGAATTACATCAGAAAAAGTGTAAAAAAGTAAGAAGTTACAACCATAGGAAGCCTGATTCTGACTTCCTCTCTGACTTATGGAACAAAACACCTCAAATGCCATTTGTTTCAAAGCCCCTTTTAGACCTGGGTGTGTCAAAGTTTCTTAAGGGTCTCAAGGGACCACAGACAGTGCTTACACCCAAGTTTGCATAACCAGATAGAGATGAGTGCAGTGTGGAAGGGCCAGTACTTATGTGTCCAAGTTTAGAGGGAGCTCATGGGTCCCAAGGCAAGGCTCACACAAGAGGGGCAGAACCTAAGTCTAAGAGCATAGTGAAAGTGCGACAACAACGGTTTGTTTAAAACTGGGTTGAGAATAGTAAAATGGTAAAGATAATTGAAAAATAGTAGTAGTAAAGCTAACACTACATAAAATCAGCATTTTTGCACAAGGGGTCAGGGGTTTGGGATTACATTGCAGAGAGCATATGACCTTATAAAGGGGGCCAGGCTTAGGTATTCACATCAATAAATGGTGCTGGCATGCCCTTAAGCCTGCTAGAGAACACAACATATTAGGGGGATATGAAGCATATGACCCTATGAAGGGTCAGGTTTGGGTCATGCACAGCAATGTCTAATGCTGACATGCCCTCAAACCAAGCAGGGAATATAAACACATATGGGGATATGGGGTTTGTGATTCACAAGTCATAATCACACAATCAAATGAATAATAGATTGTTTATACATAAAGGAATACATTAATTTACAACATGCTTTAGGAATAGAACTTGATTAAACATAAGCAGGAGATAGTCAAGAGTGAAAACAATAGTGAAGAAAACACATTATTTTGGTGGTTAAAGGTTAATTAGCACATAACAGTAAGGAAGCAAATGCAAAAAAAAAGTGAGCAAATTTTCACATCATAGCCTTGGCTTTCATCCGGCTAGGCAAGGCAAGGCAGCAACACAAGTAGCAACAGAGAAAAACGAGAGAGAGTTTTAAATGAAGTGTGTGTTCTGAATTCAAGTGGTTTGTTTGTTCGTGTTTTTGAAAGAAGAGGGGTGCAGTGTATTTATAGTTTTTGAAAACGAGTAATAAGTAAAGTCTAGACACAAACATGAAAACAATCACAAATCAGAATCAATTAATACAAGTGATTCCCTTTAATTAAGGAATCACTATTTAACGGGTAGTGGATGATTCAAATAAGGAAAGAAATCAGTGTAGAGGCAGATAGATTATTGCCATAAAAGGGGTAGTACAAACATTAAGTAAGTAATCAAGTCTAAGTACAAAAAAATACTTATTTTTGGAAAGGATTCATCAAGGTAAATATTACAGTAAAGGAAAGGAATCAATTAATTCAAACAAACGAGTAAAACTAGGGTTTATGAGAAATCCTTTTGCAATCAGTCACAATAATGAGGGAATCAGGACCAATCAAGAAAGAAACATAATTCTGCACTTCAACATATAAATAGCAAGGAATGAACAAGTATGCAGAGTAAAACGAGTTGACAAAAGAAGCAACACAAACATACATTAGCAGTAAGGGTAAGCTAGGGTTCAGTAGTAAGAAAAATATTCGAAGCATAGTGACCAAGTAAGTCAAATAGTTACATAGAATTGATAATGAAAAAGAACATAGCTACAGATAAAAGAGAATCAGAAACAAGAAAGGTCTCACAGTAACGAATGAGGAAAAAAATCTAAGAATTTAGGGCTTCAACAGTAGTCGAGCTTAAAAGATTATAAAAGCTCAAATTAGTTAAGTTAAACAAGGAGAAAAGAGTCAGAACAAGGAACTTAATTAAACAAGCATACATTTAAACAAACAGTTTTAGAACTCGATTGAGACCCAAAAGAAGTTAGGGTTTTAACATGCTAACTCAGATAGAAGAATAACATGAACAAAACCATAGCAAAATAAGAAATACGTTAAAATCAGAGATCTTTGAAAAGAAAATTTAAAGGAAAACCCTAATCAGAGAAGATAAAGGGTCATTTTTTAAAGAAAGTTGAAAAACTTTTGAGAAAGCACTTAAAACACTCATAACAAGTACAGATCTAAAGTAGATCTAAAAGAAAAAGAAAGGTCTTAGAGATTAGGGTTTCAGAAAACCCAAAAGAAACGAGAAAGATCTCAAAATGTAACGATCTAACCGGAAAAGGTCAATGACCCGCCTTGAAAGGCCATAAGTGGCTGGAAAAGGTCATGGCTGGCCGGATAAAGGCCATGAACATTAGTCGAGCAAAGTTTTGACCAAACTCCTTCGAAATTTGGTCATGAAACCAGAGAAACCAAACACATAGAAGCCATGGAAAGCTGGCACGTGCCTCAAATGACCATGGAAGGCCATGGATTAGGTAGGTATCAAGGTAGGGTGAGAGAGAGGCGGCTAGGGTTCCTGATAGTTTCAGAGAGAGTTGATAGAGAAGGAGGATTCAGGGGCAGCAAATTGTATTAAATGATAGGGTTTTAGGGGTCGTTTGGAATAAAAAAAGGAAAGGGCAGCCGATGGCTGTTGATCTAAATAATCAACAGTTGGGATTAAAAGGGTTAGGTGGGGATCCGAGTTTGGGTAGGTTTAGTTGGGTTAGGGGTTGGGTTTAAACAAAATTGGGTCGGAAAAATTAGGTATGCTTTGGGATTCAAATTAAGCTATAATTGAAACGAAATTAGGATATTATTTAAATAGCCAATTTTTCCCTTTTAAAATTGTAAAATAATAAATTAAAAGCACAAAAATGATTTATAGCATACAGGACTTAATTGTATGAATATGAAACACAATTAAATCCTGAAAGTGACTAATATCGCAATTACATGCAATTTAGCTTAAAAAATACTAACTAAATTTGTAAAAATATGCAAAAATGACCTTAACTATATTTCAGCATAGATATGAAAGTCCAATAAATGAACTGCCAAAAAATAATAATTTTGGAAATTATTATCGGGTTTTTAGGGATAACATATGTAAATAAATTAATTAAAAGCCCTTTAAAAATTAAGAAAAATAATAAAACATTTAGACATGCTTATATATTCACACATGTGTTATTTTGAAGGTATTTTGCAGATTGAAAATATATAGGAAAAAATTAGGTGTCAACAAGACTTAGTGAAAATTTTGTATGCCTTAGCATGTGTTTTTGTACCCGTTTGGGTTTTTCGAAGGTTCGATTGACTGGAACCTCAATTGTAATTTGATATGCAACGTTAATCGAATACCTCTTGAGGTATTTTCAAAGGCTGATATTATCGAAGCCGTCACATTATTCAAGGGCTTATTATTTTGAAGCCCCTTATAATTTCCTTTTGTCGAGGGTAGCCTGATTTTACCGTTTTTAAAAGTATATGAAGGCCTTTTAGTTTTATGGCGGATGTCGGAGTCTCTGAGCTGCATTATTTCGGATGTAGCCTTTTATATGACCATAGTCTTTTATATGGCCGTAGCCTTTAGTCCCCGAGTGTGATGGCCATGGCCTTAATATCGAGGGGATGCCTCTTTGAGGTCTTGTGGGCTCGAGTGTGACTATTTGAGGTCTTATAAGTTTGAGTGTTCCTCTTTGAGGTCTTATAAGTTCGAGTATGCCTCTTTGAGGTCTTATAAGTTCGAGTGTTCGATGACTCGATGTGTCGATTGTTGATGACAGTCACCGAATATTCAGGTGCATTCGGGGTTTTGGCCCCTGAGCCATTAAATATAAGAATTTTAGACTTCTTTGAGTCACAAAGTGTTTCGATATAGTAAGAATGCTTCTTCAAATAATTTATACACGCGTACATGTTTTGCCGCTGGGGTCTCTTCTATTCTACATGGACATGGTTCATTTGACCATTTGGCCCATTACAACATTCCCCTATCGAGGCCCTCCTTGGCATGAATTGCTTTGTTTGATAATTCATCGTCCGAGGGTGAGGCATGGCATGAATTTCTTTCTTCGAGAATGCGTCCTCTGAGGGTGATGCCCCTAGTGTTTGAGGTTGACTGAAAAGAAGCCTTGAATACTTGTTGAAAATTCCTTAGGTAGCATATAAATGTTTCCTCGTTAAAAACCTTGTCGCTAAAACCCATTTGGAATAAAACCCGATCTAAGGGAAAAAGAGTGCAACACATGATTTAAAACCCAAGGTCTTCAAGCTGAAAGGTGCCTTGATATTTCCAATCGAACATCTGCATGGAGTTAGTTTTAAATACAAATGTAAAAAGGGGAGAAGGTCATACCTCAGCAGTAATAATGTTTGAGCAACGATACATTTCAATTATTTGGTAGTTACTCACCTTCCATTATGCTAAGTTTGTAGGATCCTTTCCCTACGACTCCAAGGACACGATATGGTCCTTCCCAATTGGGGCCTAGCTTTCCTTCGTTTGGGTCTCGAGTGTTGAGAGTGACCTTCCATATGACTAAGTCCCAAGCTCCAAAATATCAAAGGTTCGTCCTTCTGTTGTAATACCTTTCGATCCTTTATTTTTGCATGGCCATTCAAATTAAAGCGGCCTCACATTTTTCATCAAGTAGTTCAAGAGAAGTGTTTATAGATTTGCGATTTGAGTCCTCGGTGGCATGTTGAAACCTGACGCTAGGTTCCCCAACTTCGATAGGATCAATGCTTCGGACCCGTATACCAAAGAAAATGGGGTCTCCCCTGTGCTCGATTTTGACGTCGTTCGATATGTCCATAGCACTTTGAGCAACACTTCTCTCCATTTCCCCTTTACATCATCTAACCTTTTCTTTAAGTTTCGAATGATTGTTTTGTTTGTGGACTCGGCCTGACTATTTGCACTTGGGTGGTAAGGTGCCGATAGAATCCATTTTATTTTATGTTCCTCGAAGAATTTCTTACTTTACTACCGATGAATTGTTTCCCATTATCACATGCTTTTTCGGCAGGTATCCCGAACAGACATATAATGTGGTCCCATATGAATTCGATGACTTCTTTTTCTTTTATCTTCTCGAAGGCCAGCGTTTCTACCCATTTTGAGAAGTAGTCAGTCATAAACAAAATAAATTTAGCTTTACCTAGCACCGTTAGTAGGGGCCGACGAGTCCATCCCCCATTTCATGAATGGCCACGGGGATATGACCGAATGGAGTTGTTCACCGGGTTGATGGATCATCGGTACAAATCTTTATCATTTATCACACATTTGAACGAAATCCTTGGTATCCTTTTCCATGCTATCCTAATAATACCCCGTTCTGATAACCTTGAAAACCAAAGAGTCGGCACCAGAATAGTTCCCACAAGTGCCCTAGTGGATTTATCGTAATACGTAATCGATGTCCCTAGGTCCTAAGCATATTGCCAGTGGTCCATCGAAAGTTATTTTATACAACGTTACATTTTCATCAAGTTGGAATCGAGCTACTTTGGCTTGAAATGCTCTTGACTCTTTTGAGTCCATAGGGATCTTCCCATGCTTCAAGTAGTCGATGTACTTATTCCTCCAATCCCACGTTAAACTTGTTGAATTAATTTCTGCATGGCCTTTTTCGATCACCAACCTCGATAGTTGGACGACAGTGCCGGGGAAATATCTTCTTCTTCAATCGATGACCCAAGTTTGCAAGTGCATCGGCCTCGCTATTCTATTCTCAAGGTACATGGTCTAGTGTCCATTCCCTGAAGCGGTGTAGTGTCACTTGAAGTTTGTCTAAGTACCTCTGCATTCGATCATATCCAACCTCGAAGCTCCCGCTTACTTGATTTACCACCATAAGGGAGTCACTTTGCCTCGATGACCTCTGCTCTAAATCCCTTGGCTAGTTCGAGACCTGCAATCATGGCCTCATACTTGGCCTCATTGTTAGTCAATTTAGAAGTTTGATAGATTGCCTAATGACACTGGCCGAAGCCGATTTTAAAACGATCTCAAGCATGGATCCTTTCACATTCAAGGCACCATCTTTGAAAAGGGTCCATACACCTCGATGACGTGCCCGTTTTTAGCAAGATTTCCTTTTCTACTTAGGGTACGAGGGTAGATGCGAAATCGGCCACGAAGTCTTCCAAAATTTGAGACTTGATAGCCGTTCGAGGCTGATATTCGATATCATACCCTCCAAGTTTGATGGCCCATTTGGCCAATCAACCCGATAATTTGAATTATGCAATACACTTCGAAGTGGGTACATAGTCAATACATATATAGGATGGCATTGAAAATATGATTTTAATTTTGTAGATGCACTTATTAATGGAAGAGCTAAATTTTCCAAATGTGGGTACCTGTTTTTAGCATCTCCTAGGGTCCTACTCACATAATAAATAGGAAATTACGTACCTTTATCTTCTCAAATCAACATGCCACTTTCACGACCCCAATGTCGGTCGTGATGGCACCCAACACAACTGCTAGGCAAGCCCGACCATTTACACTCTCAACCCGAGCATGAAGCTCAAAACCAATTATTTGAATATCATTAACAGCAATAAAGCTTAAAGTATAAAATGATAGATAGAAATAAGTTGAATATCACGATAATACGGAATAAACTTCCAAAGACCTGGGGGGGGGGGGTCATGAGTCTAGAGCCTCTAACGATACAGTGTAAAAAGACTCCAATAATACATAGTTTCAAAACTGCGAAAAGATAATAAAAGGGATAGGGGAGGAGTCGGGTCCTTCGGACGTCAGGCAGCTACCTCGACAACTCCGAAAATGCTCTGAAGACAGCAAAACCTCAGCTAAACTCCCGTGGTACCTGGATCTGCACACATGGTGCAGGGAGTAAAGTGAGTACTTCCAACTCAGTGGTAATAGACATGTATAATGACTGATAGTAAGAAATCCCGAAAATACAACAATGTGAAGCTAAAACCAGTACTCCTACACATTTAATAGTGTAATAACAACAAGTAGAGACAGATAAAGCAGATATATATCAATGCATGGATGCAATGCAAATGCACATGACCACTGCGGCGTACAACCCGATCCATTTGGGTACCCGCGCTCACTATGGGGGTTCAGACTCCGGTGGGGCTCCTACAGCCCAAGCGCAATATCATCGTAGCATTCACTGCAGCGTATAGCCCGATCCACAATTAGGCCAATTATATGCATGCAAGCCACACGGGCACAGTCAAACTTACCATTTTCAGTTCCAGTTATCAGAAATTATAAATTAAGTGGTTAAAACCTTAGAATTTACTAGCCATTTCGAGACAGTGTCTAACTTAGGACTGATATCATGAAAACATGCTAAACATCATGGAAACAGTGATAATAATCCCTACGGGATCCAAATAATCGGCATACAGCCCAAATATAACCATAACCATCCAAGTAGGAGGTTTGTCAACTAATTTCTAGCCAATAACACAGTACGAACATCATTCGGTAGGACTAAGCCATAGTCCCCAATCACAATCGACCCCGCACTCACCGTAGAGTACGTGTCTCGCCTCAATATAGCGTCACAGTGTGATATACCGGGGTTTCAAACCCTCAGGTCATCATCTACATCTATTACTCACCTCAAGCCGGCCACAAAACTAGTCCGCTATGCCTTTTCCTCTCGAATCCGCCTCCTCGCACGTCGAATCTGGTCAAAACCACAATGAATACATTACAATAGGCTAATGGAACATAACCCAATTGAAAGAACTCGAAAAAAATAGCCAAAAACACGAAGTTGGCAAAACCCGAGCCCCGAGCCCACTTCTCAAAAAATTATGAAATTCACATCACCAGAATCCTCGCCTCGCCACGAGTCCGTACATATAAAATACACAAGAATCGGAGTCCATTTGACCTCTCAAATCATCAATTCAAACCTTCTTAGGTTTCAAGCCTTAACCTCCATTTTTACCCTTTGATTCCTTGAATTTCAGTGTTTAAATCCTTGTTGTTACACCATAACAACATTATTCGAGTCTTTAAATTCATACCTGATGGAATCCCCTTCGAATCCTCTCCAAATCGCCCAAAATCGCCTCTTCCCGAAGTCTAAAATGTTTTCTTAACTTTTGAAATTCGCGAACACTGTTCATTAAACACAGTCCAGATTTCCGCTTATGCGGTCCTTTAACTGCACCTGCGGTACCGCTTCTGCGGTCTCACTTAAAACACCTGGGACCGCTTATGCAATCCATACATCCGCTTATGCGGTTTACCTCCAACCGCTTCTGCGGCATATTAACCGCTTATGCGGATTTGCTGAAGCGCCTACACGCCCGCTTATGCGGAAAATCCCTGGGCTACACCTACCCGCTTCTGCGGCCTCCCCCACCGCATCTGCGGAACTACTTAAGCGGCTCCTTTTTCGCAGATGCGGAAATACCAGAAGGCTCAAAAAAATCTGCTGCAACAAAAATGCTTCTAACTTCCGATTAATCATCCGAAATCACCCCGAGGCCCCCGGCACCTCAACCAAAAACACCAACACATCTAACAACCTTATTCAAACTTGCTTGAATCATCAAATCACTGTAGTTAACTTCAAAATCATCAAATTTCACCAAACCAAAGCCTAAGTTTCTTAAAAACTTCCGAATTGCACATTCGATCAAAAACCTAACCAAACGATGTCCAAATGACCTGAAAATTTGCAGACATATCCAAAATCACCTAACGAAGCTACTACTACTCTCGGAATTCCATTCCAACCCTCGAATCAAAATCTCACCTATCAACCGGAATTCGCCAAAATTCAAACTTCGCCAATTCAAGCCTAATTCTACACCGAACCTCCAAATTCGATTCGGATCACACTCCTAAGTCACAAATCATCCCCCGAAGCTAACCAAACCACCGGAATTCACATCCGAGCCCTCTAACCACATAGTCAACTTTCAGATGACTTTTCTAAAACAAGCTTTCTTCTAAGAGGCTAAATGCCTCATTTCCAACTAAAACCAACTCAATTCCACCCGATCAACTCAAATATCGATATTAAAACATAAAGCAACACAATATGGGGGCAATAGGGTGGTAACTCACGTGACGAAGGGCCGGGTCGTCACATCCTCCCCAACTAAAACAAACGCTCGTCCTCGAGCGGTCAAGAAACATACATGGAGTCTCAAACAAGTGAGGATATCTGCTCTGCATCTCCCGCTCGGTCTCCGAAGTAGCCTCCTCGATGGGCCGACCTCTCCACTGCACCTTCACCGAAGCTATATCCTTTGACCTCAATCTCCGAACCTGTCGACCCAAAATAGCTATAGGCTCTACATCATAAGTCAAATCATCATCCAAATGAACTGTACTGAAGTCCAACACATGAGATGGGTCCCCAACATACTTCCGGAGCATAGATACATGGAATACCGGATGAACTCCCGATAGGCTGGGTGGCAAAGCAAGCATATAGGCCACCTCCCCAATCCTCCTAAGTATCTCAAAAGGGGCAATGAACCCAGACTCAACTTTCCTTTCTTTCCAAATCTCATAACGCCCTTCATAGGCGAAACCTTCAACAAGACTTTCTCGCGCACCATATAAGATACATCTCGAACCTTCCGGTCCGCATAACTCTTCTGGCGCGACTGAGCTGTACGAAGTCTCTCCTGGATCACCTTCACCTTCTCTAATGCATCCTGAACTAACTCTGTCCCCAATAGTCTAGCCTTGCCGGGCTCAAACCAACCAACCGGAGATCTACACCACCTCCCATATAAGGCCTCATACGGCGCCATCTGAATACTGGATTGGTAGCTGTTATTGTAAGCAAATTCTGCAAGTGGCAAGAACTCAGCCCAAGAACCTCCAAAATCAATAACACAGGCACGCAACATGTCCTCCAATATCTGAATGGTACGCTCGGACTGCCCGTTCGTCTGTGGATGAAAGGCTGTGCTCAACTCTACCTGTGTGCCTAACTCTCACTGAAAAGTCCTCCAGAACTGGGAAGTAAACTGAGTACCCCTATCTGATATAATGGAAACCGGGACCCCATACAACCGTATAATCTCCCGGATGAAAATCTCTGCCAACCGCTTCGAGGAATAGGTAGTACGCACCGGAATGAAGTGCGCGGACTTGGTCAGCGTGTCTACAATCACCCAAATCGAATCAAACTTATTCGAGGTACGAGGGAGACCACCTACAAAATCCATAGTAATCCTTTCCCTTTTCCACTCTGGAATATCCATCCGCTGAAGTACACTACCGGGACTGTGATGCTCATATTTGACCTGCTGACAGTTGAGACACCGAGCTACATAACTCACAATATCCTTCTTCATCCTTCTCCACCAGTAATGCTGTCTCAAATCTTGATACATCTTCGCGGCACCTGGATGGATAGAATACCGCGAGCTGTGGGCCTCTTCCAATATCAACTCCGAAGCCCATCCACATTGGGCACGCAAATCCGGCCCTGCATCCTCAATACACCATCACTATCAATAGACACATCCCTGGCATCATCATGCTGAACCCTCTCCTTAAGGACAAGAAAATGTGGATCATCATACTGGCTATCTCTAATGCGGTCATACAAGGAAGAACGAGATACCACACAAGCCAACACCCGACTAGGCTCCGAAATATCTAACCTCACCATCCGATTGGCCAAAGCCTGGACATCTACTGCAAAGGGTCTCTCCCCAACTGGAATGTATGCCAAACTACCATACTCACCACCTTTCGGCTGAAAGAATCGGCTACTACATTGTCCTTCCCCGGATGATACAAAATGGTAATGTCATAATCCTTGAGCAACTCAAGCCACCTCCGCTGCCTCAAATTAAGATCCTTCTGTTTGAACAAATGCTGAAGGCTGCGATGATCAGCATATACCTCACAAGATACGCAATATAGTTAGTGCCTCCAAATCTTTAAAGCATGGACTATGGCAGCCAACTCCAAATCATGTACAGGGTAGTTCTTCTCATGAGGCCTCAACTGACGAGAAGCATAAACAATAACTCTACCCTCCTGCATCAATACACATCCAATCCCAACTCTCAAAGCATCGCAGTACACGGTGTAAGAACCTGAAGCGGATGGCAACACTAACACTGGAGCTGTGGTCAACGCTGTATTGAGCTTCTGAAAGCTCTCCTCGCACTCGTCTGATCATACAAATGGAGCATTCTTCTGCATCAACCTTGTCAAGGATGAAGCAATAGATGAAAAACCCTGAACGAACCTGCGATAATAACCCACCAAACCGAGGAAACTTCGAATCTCAGTGGCTGAGGATGGCCTAGGCCAACTCTGCACCGCCTCAATCTTCTTTGGATCGACCTGAATACCATCACTGGACACCACGTGTCCCAGAAAAGCCACAGAGCTAAGCCAGAACTCACACTTGGAGAACTTTGCATAAAGCTTCTCCTCCCTCAGTCTCTGTAACACCACTCTCAAATGCTGCGCGTGCTCCTACTGACTACGCGAGTACGCCACGATATCATCAATAAACACAATCACAAATGAATCCAGATACGGCCGAAATACACTATTCATCAAGTGCATGAACGTGGCTGGGGCATTAGTCAACCCAAAAGACATAACTAAAAACTCATAATGTCCATATCTCGTCTTGAAAGTTGTCTTCATAATATTGGAATCCCTAATCTTCAGCTGGTGATAGCCCGAACGAAGATCAATCTTCGAGAATACCCTCGTTCCCTGGAGCTGATCAAACAAATCATCAATGCGCAGTAGAGGATATTTGTTATTCACTGTTACCTTGTTCAACTGCCTGTAATCAATACACATCCTCATTAAGCCATCTTTCTTCTTGACAAACAAGACCGGTGCACCCCACGGTGACACACTCGAGCGAATGAACCCCTTATCTAGGAGTTCCTGAAGCTGCTCCTTCAATTCCTTTAACTCAGCTGGTGCTATATGATAGGGAGGAATAGAGATGGGCTGAGTGCCCGGCACCAGATTAATACCAAAATCAATGTCCATGTCTGGCGGCATGCCCGGCAGGTCTGCTGGAAACACATCTGGAAACTCTCTCACAACGGGCACAAAATCAATACTAGGAGTCTCAGCTCCAACATCTCTCACAAAAGACAAGTACAATAAACAACCTTTCCCAACCATCCGCTGGGCATTTAGGAAAGAGATTACCCTACTGGGAACATAATTGGTCGAACCTCGCGACTCAATCTTTGGAAAATCCGGAATGCCCAACATAACTGTCTTGGCATGACAGTCCAGAATAGCATGGAACGGAGATAGCCAATCCATACCCAGAATCACATCAAAGTCTACCATACCCAACAACAACAAATCAACTCGGGTCTCCAGGCCCCCAACAGTCACCAGACATGATCGATATACATGATCCACAATAATAGTATCACCCAACAGGGTAGATACGTGCACAGGCAAGGCAAGACAACCACCGGTCGAACCCAAATGATGAGCAAACTATGAAGATACATAGGAATAGGTAGATCTGGGATCAAACAAAATAGAGGCATCCCTGTGGCAGACTGAGATAATACTTGTGATAACAACATCAGATGCAATGACATCCCTCCTGTCTGGAAGAGCATAGAACCGAGCCTGACCACCACTAGATTGATCTCTACCCTTAGGGCGACCCCTAGCTGACTGACCCTCACCCCTACCTGACTGGGATGTTGCTGAAGTAGATAGAGTATAAGAGGAGGGCTAATCCATCTGCTGAGACCGACCTTTACGAAGCCGAGGACACTATCTCCTCATGTGACCGAACTCACCGCACTCGTAGAAACGACCATGAGCTGGAGAAGGGGACTGAAGGGAACCCCTCGCTGCAGATGAACCCTGGGCTGAAGAGGCAGGAGTAGAACTCTGAGCTGGAAGAGCACTAAGTGAGGACTGGCCCTGCTGAAATCCCTGGCGGCCACGGCCAGAAGAAGCCCCACTGTGCTCTGGGCGACCTGTCTGAGGAGGCCTGAAAGAACGACCTCTGCCCTGCTGGAACTGGACCCTAGACGGAGCACCACTATAGCTACCTGAACTTCGAGGCCTCTTGGCCTCCCTCTCCTCACGCTCCCGACGACGATTTGCCTCAATCTGGCGAGCCATATCGACTACCTCCTCAAACGAAGCTGCTAACATTCTCTCCATGGTCATCAAAATGCGAATCAGATAGTTGAGGCCATCCACAAACCTCTTGATCCTCTCCCGATCTGTCGAGATCATCCAAGTAGCATGTCTAGCCAACTGCGTAAACCTCAACTCATACTGGGTCACTGTCATGTCACCCTAGATCAACCACTCAAACTATCGGCGCAGCTCCTCTCTGCGAGACTGCGGCACATACTTCTCCAAAAAGAGAGTGGAGAACTACCTCCAAGTAAGGGGTGCTGCTCCCGCAGGCCTGCGCCTCTCAAACTCCCCCACCATGTAAATGCAGGCCTTGAGAACTGAAGAGTAGTAAAAGCCACTCCACTCGACTCTAAGATCCATGCAATGTGAAGCATCCGCTGACACTTGTCCAGAAATCCCTGGGCTTCCTCGCCCTCAGTATCGCTGAATGTCGGAGGCTGAAGTCTACCAAACCTCTCTAGTCGACGCTGCTTGTCGTCTGGCATCACTGGAACTACATACTATGGATCTGGTGCGACTGGAGCAATTGGATGAGCTGGGGCTACCTCTGGTGTCTGTAATCAATGCACAACCTGCTCGGGTGTCCGAGCTGTGGGGGTATGATGACCACCCCCGATCTGAGAAGTAGCTGCGGTAGTAGAGGCTGAAACTGCCTGAGCCAGACTAGTGCAGGAAGATAAGATCTGAGCTAAAACCTCCTAAAGGCCAGGAATCATGATGGGCACTGCCGGTGCCTGAACGGGTGCTGTTGGAGCATCTACAGCTGGAGGCTGGTCCTGAATGGGGGCAACTGGTGGGTCAACTGGTGCTGCCCCTGCTGCTCTGCCTTGACCACGACCACGGCCGCGTCCACGACCTCTAGCAGGTGGCAATGGTGGTCGTCCGCCATGTCCTGCAGCACATGTTCTCGCCATCTGCGAGAGAATAGAATATAGGAGTTTAGTTCTCGGAACAACAAAGCCGCACGACAAGAGTTCAAGAATATGAAGTGTTTCCTAAAGGTTCTGCAGCCTCACGAGGATAAATACAGAAGTCTCCATACCGATCCGCGAGACTCTACTAACCGGCTCATGACTTATTAGGCCTAGTAACCTAGGCTCTGATACCAACTTGTCACGACCGCAATCTCGGTCGTGATGGCGCCCAACAGAGCTGCTAGGCAAGCCCGACCATTTACATTCTTAACCAGAGCATCAAGCTCAAAACAAATTATTTGAATATCATTAACAGTAATAAAGCTTAAAGTATAAAATGATGTCGACGCCCCCTTTTTCACCCCTCTAAAGGGGCGGAATCGGGTTTACGATATTATGGACAAAACAACTCTCGTTCCCTTTGGAGGAACCGGGTTATGGAATTTGAAGAATCGCCACCTAGAAAAGAAAGGATTCGAAGGAAAACCAGAGTTCGGGTAAGGGCTTGAGATTATCTCGAGGGGAAGGTGTTAGGCACCCCTCAAGATCCACTAGTGTGGTTCCCAGCCTTGCTTAGTTGTGACTTTAAGAAAAGTAAGAGTAAACAAACAAGGTTTGCACATAGGGAATACCAATAAGTTGAAAGTTTTGAAAGGAAAGAGAGAAAAGACGTAAATGCTTTTTGGAAAGAAAACGTAAAATTTCTAAAAACATCATACCATATGAATAAAGGGAAAGGGTCATAGGTTTAAATATAATATGGATCACGTTGGTGCAATATCCAGCAAGTCATTTTCGCACGAGATATTAGCGCACCATTATCATCATCTCCATATTCTACCCTTCCCACCCGTTAAGGTATTTAAGCGCGATTGGTTTCGTTTACTTATTGCATGCTAGTACCCGTCCCAACCTATTAGTCCCGGGGTATTTAGGACTTCTAATCCTAAAAGGGAAAGGAAAGGGGTAGAGGCATATATGGGGTTCAAATGGATAAAATACTAGTGGCGACAAACAAAACACATAACAAGTAGAGGGGATTAACAAACAAACATGCAAGGCTCACAGAAAACCCCGTAAATCAGCTAGCACCTAGTTTAACATGTCTTGCACATACTGATTTAGTCTTTAAAATTAAATGGCTGACGGACTAATTTAACACATGGAGTTGGATAAAAAGTCTGCATTAGGCAACCCGGATCCA